>JAABKJ010005025.1:0-23571 GCA_011634705.1 Andricus grossulariae
TTATTAGTATGGTTTTATTTCATAGGTACTCTTCTTCAATCCCTAAAAAAGTTGGCACGTTTCGATCAAACCCTGAATTATGATTTCAATTTTGTGAAAATCCAAAATTTTCCCATGTTAATTAAATGGGATTTTGAAGTGCCCTGTGGCACGTGTCAATATTCGGCACCTCCGAGAGTGCACTCCTTAGTTCCGTGAAAAACTGGTTTCAGTCCGTTCTTCTTGGATTTCTGGCCTACTTAGGGCTCGCGGGTACGATAGATTCCAACTCGTACTCTATCTGTGAATCAGCTGTGAGAGTGGGTCCGTCTGAAACTCTCCACTTCTTGACATTGTCTTTAAAACCACCGATACAGAGAGTAATGTCGATGACTTCCTCCCTGACCGAGTTACGAAACATTGGGGTATTCCCCACGTGAAGAATACCTCAATCAGTAGTAATCAGCTATGCCAATGGATTATTACTTTTATTTTTATTATTATTAGTAGAGTAATAAATTATTATTTAAGATTCATCATCACCATCCTGATTAAATTTCACATAATAATATTATTTAGACTCAAAGTTTTGGCAAAATGACGAACATTTTAATTTTTTTAAAATCCATAATAGTTCAAATTTTTACCAATAATTTAAAGTTTTTCTCTCAAATTTATAGAGCAAAGAATCCCTTCTTTTAGATTCCTGAAACATTAAAAGAAATTCATTTCCAGAAATTAATAAATAATTTGTGTACATACGAGTACATGTACATACTATGCAAAATAATTTATATATTTTACTGATTGCTTTTTAACGATGAAGAATCTAATAAACGAATTCAAACTATTTGTAATATTTTCATTACTAATACCTATATTATTTTGCCTATGAATTTTATATCCCATATTATATAATTATTAATAATACAATTAAATGGCTTATTATTGGAGTCTTGAAGATCAACTCTATAGTCAACACTTTCTATATCATATTTGGTTTTTTGACAGTATAGTTGGAATTTTAAGATAAATAACAGAATAAAATGTTTTCTTGAAGGTAATATTTAGGTCCCAATGGGAATTAATTATTTTGTATAAGTAGTTTTGAATTTTTAATCAGATACCGTATCAAGCGTTTATCATTTTCCCAAATTTTATTCAATCCAGTCAAAAAATAAAAGAGTTTATTACTAATACTTAAAAATAGATTTAAGTATTTATTTTAATATTCTCAACAACAACAAAATGTAAATGAAGCTGGCAGACCTGCACGTAAACATGACCTCAGAAAAGTAATAAAAAGTTAATATTTTTATATAAGCTTTATATCACCTTTACTTAAAAATATGAACACAAAGTATGTAACAACAAAATATAATGTCAGATCATACAACCAATTGCATTACAAACTTTAAAATTGAAGTAATTTTTCAAAAAAGGGGTCTAAGTACTTTTTATTATATCCACTGTTATTATAAAGCATGGAATATAACTTACGATGAAAATTGGGTAAGCATAAGCAAAAAGCTGAGAATGCGTTTAACCACGTGAAAGGACAATAATTTTATAAAATTGTGTTGAAAAATACAATGAATCAGAACACCTTTGAGTAAATACCATCTAAATCATGAGCTGCAAGCGATTGTCGAAAACAGATCTAAGGATCATCAAACCACGGAGTAATAATAAGGAGACCGATCATGCTGTACAAAGCGCCTCGAGTTTTGACTGCTGTATCTCTACCATAATTAAAGTAGTGGCGCATGCGCACTACGATATACTATTTCTTTTTTCACAGAAGAAAGAGATAGTAAAGCGCAGTGCGCATGCGCCAATATTTTCGACGCCTGAGGGAAGGCAATACGTGTGCAGTTTGCACTGACAAAACGCATATATGGTGATTGGTCTCCTTATTATTACTTCGTGCCTAAAACAAAATAAAAATTTCGATAAACGTCACTCAGAAAAAAAGGTTAAAAAGTTTAATATTATTTAAACTTTTCCATAATAGTTTTTAAATGATGAGTTTCAAGTCAAAACGAGACAGAGGGAATTTATTCAGTAATCAATACTACGGGGAACTATGGTTAATTTTCCGAAAAGCATATATGATGTTTTTCATAAATTTAATTGTAAATCAAGCTTAAAATTCAGTTAACGCGATATACACAAGTTTATTAGCCTCAACTGAAACTATATATACAGGGTGCCCCAGTACTCACGGTTGTTGTTGTAAGGTTGTGGGCATGTGATACTTAGAAAATGATCGATTTTCGTAGTGTTAGGTTCCCCCGGCTTTTTTCCTACAATAATAAAGATTTTCCATTTAAAAATTTGGGGAATGATAGCGAACATGCTATCGGACGTCCCCGAACTCTTCTGTTGTGAAATAATGGTAAAAAATTTAATTTTTATGAATTTGATTAATATGTGTGTATTTTGAGGTACAACAAAGACCGATATTATCCGAATGGCAGATACCTCAAAAACGAATCCTAACCTCCAAATAGTGCACATAGAGAAAATTTTGGTTTAGTGGAATACAATTTTTTTGCTATTATCCCTCAAAAAAAGAGTTCGGGGACGTCTGTTGTTCTATTTTATAGCATCTCCAAATACAGTTTTTAAAATTTTTAATTTTTGTGGACAAAAACCCGGGGGAACTGATCCCGATTTACCACACGACGAAGTATCACATGCCCTCAAGTGAGAAAGTATGTGTTTCGGATACTAATCCTTTGGAATGGCGGTCAACAAATTTTAATCAATTCCCATAGTTAAAGTACGCAGCTAAAGAATTCTTAGCTATTCCAGCGGTTACGAAGTCAGTCAACTCTCCTCCATTATAGTTACCAAATTACGTTCCGCTATACCATTCCGGAATTTTTATAATTTTTAAGCAATAAGTGTAAACGTGAATTTTTAAACATGGTAAAGGTTAAAAGATTTCGGTACTCAATGTTAAATAAATAAATATGAAGTTAAAAACAATTAATTTATTGACACTTGCCTTTTTACTGCGAATCACGGAGCCACATTGATACACATAAATTATCATACATAGTTTCAGCAACCTTTTTACTATCTGATACAAAAAACCCTAGGACTGTACCTCGAGGAAACTAATTTATATTTTGAATTTATCCAAAATTTGGTTGCCATTTGGGTAAAAAAATTTTGAATTTTTAAATTTTGATTCTAAATTTGTGATCAAAATCTCAAAAAACATCTAGTATACTGAGTCTCATTGAAATCCGTCGGTTGATTAAATTTCTAAACAAATTTTTTATATCAAGACAAGGTTGAGATTCAGGATGTGGATAATATTCAAAATTTCGGAAGTCTTATACTAGATTATTTCAAAAAATCACTAGATATAATTTGATCTCTATAATTCAATATAAGTATAAAGTTTTTCAAGTATAGAAATGAACTTCTGGAAATGGCGTCATCATCTATAAGAACTTTCCAAATGAATTCTTCGCACATATATTAAATTTTAGTTGCAAAGCAACCTACTTAAATAATGCCAACTGAAGTACTGAAGACCATAAAGTCTGCTGTTTGTATAAGTTACAAATAATCAAAATAATCAAGTTCAATGAACTATTATGATGTGTGAGAATGACGTAATTATGCAGTTATGCCGTAAGGGTACAGCGGTTGATCGCTGTGCTACTGTTTTTTCACGCCTGAGTGACCAAGGACGTCCTCCCTTTTCGGCCCCGCGTCTCCTCTCATCCAAACCCGCGGCGCGGCATCATTTCTCGGAAGGCGCAAATCAAGTTTCCTAAAGTCCAGGTTTGAGTATATATTGGATCCTAGAATGCTCACATGGAAATAGGCTGGGTTGCGGTGGTCTTAGACTGACCGGCTTGTCGAGAGTTCGTGTTTGTGAATACCACATCGGGTCATCAAATAATGTACACCTTGATCCTATTTCATTTTTGAATAAACGCGAAGTTATAGTGAAAGCTTGTGGGATTTCAATTCGAATCACATACCCAGAATTTTATCAGGCTCTTCCAGGATGCAAAAAGAAAAGAGAACGTGCGAAAGATGTTAGTGACGAAGGTCGCTTAAGCGAAGCAATAGATAGGGCCAGTTGCAAACGCCAAATGCAAGAAGAAGCTATGTGCGAACGCGAAGTGTAAGATGAAGAGGTTAGGTTCGTTTGCGAAAAGCAACATAAAAAAGAAGAGGTGAATTGATTGGAAAAACTAGAAAGGGAAAAACGTTGGCGTTTAGCACTACGCAATCGTATACAAAATAGTGAACAAACAGACGAACGACCTAGTCCTATTCAATTTCGTGATATCGAAGGGACTATCCATAAATTTACTGGAGAGAACAAAACATTCCCAGTAAGTAAGTGATTGGACATATGTTGGACGAACCTGCGATTTTGTACGGCATCTCGCCCTACAAACTCTCGTGGTTGCAAAAAGGACATTAAACAGTACCACAAAGTTATAGTTGGATACTCAGTCAATAAGGTCTTTATAAAGACCAATATCATTCAGATGAGGAATCTTGCGATTTCGAATAAAATAAAATAAATCTATACGAAGCGAAAGATTTTTCGGAATTTCGTCTAAAGAGGAGTATATACAATTAATGGGATTAACGTGACAGCTGCAATAGATTGCGGCAGCGATTTTAATGTGATGCGAGAAGATCAGTATCGAGAAGCAGGTTTTACAGGCCTGGAAATGATTCAGGAGACAGTGATGGCAGCTAGTGCTGGATAGTTCCAAACTATTGGGCGATTCAACACTATTACGATAATTGATAATGTCGTATATTCGTTATTGTCAGAGTTACGCCACAGAATTTTATTCCAGAGAAGAATATACTAGGTTTGGAATAGCTCGACCATGTAGTGGTGGAAACCAGGAAAAAAGTAACTCAGATGTAGCCAAACGAAGGCTATTCGATATCTAATGGCTCATGAAGACAATGACGTTGCTTCAAACATAGACCAGAAGTTCAAGCACTTAGTTCGAAAACTGGAAAAAGTCTACCAGCCTACTGGTAACGAGGAAGTCCCGGTAGAGATGGAAATTGTCTTGACAGACGATGAGCCGAGATGGGTGGTCACAGGGTACGGTGAAATCACAAAGACAGGCCGGCAAAACCCTCGTGTGTGTTGAGGACACGAAGCAATCGAAGGATGACAGCTTTCTGCATCCATTTCACAAGGACAATTACTTTAACCGGATATTTTGGTTACAATCGTTGCAGCTCTCTTTTAACGTCTTGATACCACTCCTCGAGCGTGCAACGGAGACTGCTGGCCGAAAATCATAGTTCCAGAAAATTTGGCACTTCAGGTTTTGGGCGATAGACTCTATCTCCCTCGGAGCTTTCGGAAGGGCAAGGCCGCGGCCAACACCGTAAGAGCGACAAAGATGGTAATAACGCACTCTTAGGGCCTCATTATGTCTGTAGGGACACGTCGCTCCCGCGTGAGTCGGACACCCGAATAGTATGTGTTCTAGGTACTCAGCATGTGCTATGCGCCTATCTCTGGGAACTTCTTCACATAAAATCCGGTCACGGTATACTAAGGTGGAAATGATACCGGCCCGGCATGCGAAAATAAAACCCTCTATACCTGAATTAAGTCCTGATGATCTGAGGGAAGCAAAAGCTTGCTCCCTCGACAAGGACTGTTGTTCTACATTTCTGTGAAAGTTTCCTTGAATTTTCTTGTCGAGTAGCTGTTGGCGGAATTTTTCAACCTCTGCTTTATTTACTTCGGCTTTAAGAAGTGAAGCATCTAGATGAAGTAATGCAATTTCCTCACTCCTGATATTAAAATTCAGGCCAAGGGTCTCGGACGAATATTTCAAAAGATTCCATGAAATTTTTTAAATAGATTTCAATAATTTGAAAGTATTTTAAAGATTTAAGATTTTTTTGTTTGTATTCTAAGGAATTTTCAAGAAATTTTAAAAGATTTCAAAGGATTTAAAATATTTTGAAGTGTTTTTGAAGATTTGAATGCACTTTCAAGATATTATTAATTTTTAAAGAAATTCAGAGGCTTCGAATGACTTCAAGATTTTAGAACTTCGGAATATATGAAACTATTTCATAGGACCGGCAAGGTGTCAATATATTTTAAAATATTTAAATGAATTTTATGAGATTTCCAAAGATTTCAATGATTTTAATGGATTTTAAAAGCTCTCAATGTATCTTAATAAAATTTTCAGGATTCCAGAAAATATTATAAAATTTTATACAATTTCACGGGTTTTTAATAATGTTTCAATGTATTTGAAAGAATTGATTCACCAGAAGTGAGGGATTTTGTAGGTTTTCACAGATTTGAAGAGTTTTTCAAATATGTTTTGCAATTAATTTAAATTCATTTGAAATTCACTCTAAATTATTACTAATTCGTTTAGAATTTTTTTATCATCCTGTGGTGCCTTCTAATTATTTTATACCAATATTTTGTTACATTAATTAAATATAAATGAAATAAAAAATAAGTTCTTGGTCTATTTTTCTTCGTAACAAAAAATTAACCCTCAAGCAAGATACTTCAGCCCAGCATACGTAAACGGAACACTAGTGCAAATTGGGATGTTGTGATTTCATCTAAAGATTTGAAGATGAAAATAATATTCAAAATATACGTAGAAATATATGATTTTGGGGTAAGATTTCTCGCCCAATCCGTTGGGCAGCTTAAATTTAGTGAAAATTATATTAATTTATAAAAAAATTGTTATTAAAAAAAGGTGTTCTTGAAAAATATATATTAAAGAAAATCACAATTTTTTCAAAATTAAAGGAATTGAAATAAAACTAACGCGATTCTTTATTTAAATAGATGTTCTTTCATGAAAAAAATATGCCAATGCGATGAAATTATATTAAGTATTTTTTCCGATGTATCAGATTTTCGGTATTTTCCTATGAAGTATATCACGAGTGAAGGACAGCACACATTGTTATTTTTGTAGTATACGAGTATATTATTGTAAAAACATTGTTTTTCATGTAGAATGTTGGAAATAATTATTTTATAATGACATTGTGAAGCTATCCAAATGCGTAATTGGTGAAAAGATGGATCAGTGACCTGTGTCAGAACGGTGATGTGCGATGTTAGGATGCGTTATTAAAGAGTAAGAGTACACAAAATATCAAGAGAAAAGAACAACGTTTTATTACTTATGTTTCAGAAAAAATGAACATTATTTTCTTGTGAAACTATTAGTCTTATGACAAACATCATTGAACATTACTTATTAAAACCATTGCAGTCAACGCAGGCAGAAGCTCTGTGATCGTCGCACATCGTCTTTAGACTCCTCTGCTAATGCCTGTAGAATAATCCAAGAACTTGGCAAATTGTAACGCTGTCCTTCCAGAGCCATTATTATGATTAAAAAAAAAGGTTGTTAAAAAAATATTATTATATCATTTTAGAGTCTAAGGATAGTAAGTAATTGTAAAATTTGTGCTCTCAATCCAATATTTTTACTGGAACATGAAATTTCATTTATTATTGTTTATAATATTTCTTTTTCTTTATAGACATATTTATGAAGAAATTAAATTACCTTTTTATCAAATATCTTGTTTCAGACACAGAAAAAACGTTTTGCAATTTTTCATAAAATACGACTTGGCATCTTTTAACGGCACACTAGTGCGAATTTTCACCAGTTAAAACTCTTACAGTGACCTACTCGGCTGCTTGCATGCGAATGAATATCTGTTTACGCGTGATGTATTTGTGGGGGTATGTACATTTTTAATATAGTGGGGAGACACCTTCATAATCGTTCTAGAAATAATATGAGCGGTTTTAAATTTTTGCTGGTGCGAATTCGCACTAGTGTGCCGTTTGAGGTGTTAATAGGCGCGCGCAAGCCTACTAGTATAGTATATACATAACGCATGGGCACTGTGACAATGAGCAATTGCATTTTTTAATTGCGCACCCTCATAGGGTATACTGTAACCTTGAAAAGCATATAGCTTCTTAATTTTCATCGTAATTAAAGATGCCATTAGGAGAATTTGCAAGTCTTTTCGTCATGTAGCAGAAACGAACTTGACCTTCATTTAGGGACCCTAGAAAAGTGTATCAAAGGCTGACTCGATTGGACAAATCTTTCAAGAGTTAGCGTGGCTACAACATTCAGGTAAGCACACAGAAATACACACATACAGATGTACAGATTCTCATTTTGAGCCAAACGACCCGACGTGAGATACGGAAAAAAGTTCCAAGCAGGAATTGCAGCTTTTAAAAAGTTCTACAACATTTTTTTAAACCATTTTTTCATAAGATAAGGAAAAATTTCCTTATATGTGTCTTACAAAATTAAAAAAAAATTATAACAGGACTTGTCATTTTGGCTTTAGTTACCGAAAATACTATGAAAAAAAAATAAAAAATTCATATTTGGTGTCAAACCACGCGAAATATAGGGGAAAAATTTTTTGGACGAATTTCTGATTTTTAAAATGTCTACAAAATTCCTTTGAACCATTTTTCACAGAACTCGTAGTTTTTTATTTATTTACCGATATTGATATGCGAAAATAAAAAATTCTAATTTTACGCTAAACGACGCGAGATACCTGAAAAGTATAAAAAGGACTTGCAGGTGTTTTCGTTTTACCTATAAAAAAATGCTGAAAAAAAATCTAAAGAAAGAATTGTTTTTTTTTCATTGTAGGGTAGCTTAAAAAATAAATACAGTCGAACTCGGTCATAACGCCACCGGATATATCCCTTCCGAGAATTAACGCCGCGGCAGCGAGGCGCGTTGACCCTCGCCCCTGTTGGTGTGGAGCGCCTGAGGACACTTGGGCGCCCCCTAGAGCAGCTTTGTGTACGAATATATTTTTATAAACATTGAAAAATTGACGAAGCGCAATTAAAAATCTTCTTATCTGCAATTTAACAACGCGCGCGTGTACACGTGTAGATTTTCTATTGGTAGCAGTGATATATAATCGACAAAACTTTTTTTCTAATTTTCCTATACTGCTGGATCAGCTGATTATTAATTGATAAAGTATTTTTCAGAACGGATTTTACATGTTTCTGTCATTTATTGGCTCAAAAACTACAATATTCCAAAATCGTAATAATACGTGAAAGAAATTTATTTCTTATCTCACAAAATTAACCGAACAATGTTAAAGTATTTTAGGGAAAATATTTGCATCAATTGCTAGAAATATAACATCTAGACTGCGTTGGTATAAATATAATATTACAGATATATAACTTTGAATTTTTTAAACAAATTTTCAGAAAAAATAACGTTCTTATGTTTTGTCCTTAAGTCTAGAAATTTTAGATTAAACAATAAATCCTTCAATCAAGTAGAGAATTTGTCGATGCATTTCTCCATGAATCATGGCCTCTTTAAGACTGAAATTACAGAGAATGTACATAAAGTAACGTCGTAGATATTTGAATTGAACAAGCAGAAACAGGAAGAAAGAAACATACCATATGTGACGCTTCTCATTAGTCATAAAAAAGTTGAAATTTTTACGGCTAATCCACTTTTTTACAAAAATGGTCACCTGAGGTGTGCATCCATTTCTCAGTTCATCTTTGTAATTTCAGTCTTGAAAATACCATGATTCATGACGAAATGCATCGACAAATTATCTACTTGATTAAAGGATTTATTATTTAACCTATGATTTCGAGACCTAAGACCAAAACAAAACCACGTTATTTTTTCTAAAAATTGGTTTAAAAAATTCAAAGTTATCTAATTTACTGGCTAAAAAACGCACCGAGAATGGGACATATCAAACAACAATATCGTGCAACATATGGTATGTTTCTTCCTTCCTTTTTCTGTTTGTTCAATTCAAATAGCTACGATGTTTCTTTATGTACATTTTCTGTAATGTCAGTCTTAAAGATGCCATGGTTCATGGCGAAAGGCAACGACAAATTCTCTACTTGATTAAAGGATTTATTATTAAACCTAAAATTTCTAGACCTAAGGCCAAAACAAAACAACGTTATTATAGGTATATTTTGCAAGGGTGAAGTTTTGCGACAATTTGGACAGAATTTGACAAAACTACTAGTGAAAAACTACATTTTTTAATTTTCAAATTAACGAAGTATATCTTTCTCAATCGAGACTTGTATTCGAAAATTCTTCCAGCTCTCTCAATATTTTCTGAATAAATTAAAAGTTTAAGACTTATTATTGAAGTTTCAAAACAGTAGAATAATAAGGAGGGGTTTCGGTAAGGTCCTTTAGCGCCCCCCCCACCCTGAATCATATTTTTTAAAGTTTATTATAGAGATCATTCTTTTTTTTATAGTGCGGAAAATATAAGGCTTCCAAGAATACATATACTTTTTGTCTTACTTAATACAGACCTTATGAAAAAAAACGCTAAAATTAGCTTGTTTTGCAATAATACGCCATTTTTGAAGGTTTTACAATCTTTATGTAGTTATTTCGTACAGAGCGCAACCAACTAACAAAACTATTTCACATATAAGGTGCACAAATACATGAGCTACTATACACATAAAATTCGTCATGTTACTGCATTGCGCTCATGGAAAAAAATAATTAAATTGGGTTTTGGATAATATTTAATTTATTTATTTCTTACCATGAACGCAATGTAGTAACACGACGATTTTTATGTATATAGTAGCTCATGTATTAGTGAACTATATATGCGAAAGTATTTTTGTTACTCGGTTGCAATCTATACGAAGTAACTTCCTTAAGATTGAAAAAACTACAAAAATTGCGTATTTTTGCAAAACAAGCAAAGCTTAACGTTTTTCTTTCATAAGGGTCCTATCAAGTAACACAAAAAGTATATGTATTTTTCGAAGTCCTATATTTTTCACATTATATAAAAAAAAAAGAATTATCTCGATAATAAACATTAAAAAATATGATTCAGGGGGGGGGGCGATAAAGGGCCTTATCGAAACCCCTCCTTTCGTTCATAACATAATGATATAATTCAACACAACTTGACAGAATCGTTTTAGTGGAATTTCATTAAATTATTTTGTATTAGACTTATTTTATTGATATTTAAAACTATCGAATAAAAGTATAGCATTGTTTTTCTAAATATTGGACTGTTTAGTTGTTGCATAAAAAATAAAATTTTGAACTTTTCCAGGGCATGATGCAGCAAAGTCCAAAGAAATGTACAAATTATTGCATTTATAATATTTTAGTGTTACGATATGTTGGAAACCCGTATTACTTATTTGAAGGTAATGTAAGAAGTTCTGAGAATAAACCACCCTGCACCCAGAGACCCAGTCCGCCGTTGCGCCGCGCGTATGGTTGAGAGGGCAATAAAATCCACCGGAAACGGTTCATACGCCCCAGACTGCTCACGTTCGTGGTGGAGGTATTTCCGGGTCAGTTAGAGTAGGCCAGGTCCAGGGTCAGCCCCAAAACCGGCGTTATATCCGAGTTGGACTGTATATATTTAAAAATATCTGTAAAAGATCGAGCGTGAATGTCACGATGAAAATATTCACCTCAAAGCTTCTATCGCTTTGAATAATTTAATCTTCAACTGACGGGCCGAGAGTAAATGCGGTGTAGAATGAGTTGCAGAAGAGAAGCGGTTTCAGTTTTCGTGTGAACGCAAAGAAGATTTTGAAAAATTACGGGAGTGGAAACAGAACGAATGAACGTCAGAGTAGAAGTGAACTGAAATTATTCCGCAGGGAAAAACGTTTTTGGACTTCAATCCACTTTGACTACCAGTCTGAACTCAACCCGTTTTTACTCACAGTCCCAAATTTAATACGTACGTATGTGCTCGCGCCGGAAAAGCGTAGCTTTTAAAAATTTGATGTCCCGTATTGAGAAGGTTCGTTCCCGTAGCACCTCCACAACGGAATTTGAATATTTTCTTTATGCCATAATTTTGGGCTTTTTTCAAGCACCGATGCCGATTTTTGGACTCTTTTAGTTTTCTCAAAAAACCGACTTTTAGGTGGAGGTGCTGGCCGCAAGAACAACCACTACAGAAAATTAGAAAAATTAAAAAAATCAATTGCGCCAGAATTTTAAGCTCGCCAAAAATGAAAAAATTAATTTTCAAAAAACAAACCCTATCTCCTAAAAACTACCCTCAAAATAAAATATACACTTAAACTAAATGTAAGCATATCAGAATTTTTGACAATTTTTGGGCGCCAATCCCGATTTTCGAGCTCTTTTATTTTGAAAAAATCAACAGCGCGAGAATTTCGGTCTTTTTTTGGGCTCTCCAAAATTCAAATATTATTTCACAAAAAAACACTCCTATATCCTAAAAACTACCTCAAGAAAAATATGCAATCAAACAAAATGTAAGCGTATCAGAATTTCATGCTTTTTTGGGGCTCTTCTTGGGCACCAATACCAATTTTTTGGCTCTTTTATTTTTTCTTGAAAAGAACGGACTTTTAGGCGGATGTACTGGCAGCCAGCACCTCCACTACAAAAAATTGGAAAAATTGAAAAATCAACAGCGCCAAAATTTTGGGCTTTTCTTGGGCTCTCCAAAACTGCAAAAATTAAATTAAAAAAAAACAACCCCTGTCTCTCAAAAACTATCCTTAAAATAAATTACACAGCTAGCCTAAATGAAACCATATTCGAATTTGGACTATTTCCGGGCTCCCAAAAACACTCAAAAATTATATTTAAAAAATCAATCCTGACCCGTAAAAAAACCTTCAAAAGTCAATGATTTTCCAGCGTTCGCAAAACACTGCCAACAAATGTTCAAATGAAAAAAAATTATATTATTCACCTTCGTTATAAAAAGTCCAAATTAAAAATAATTAGCACAGGCAGTTTTTCAAGATTCCAGTTGATATATCTATTTCCACAGTAATATACCACGACACCTAGGAACTATCCCTATCACATTTAACGAACCAAGTCTCAGCTGCCTTCAACTAAAAACGCCCAAAAACTTTCAATATAAAAATAATCACCCCAGACAACTTTTCAAGGCTCTAGTTAATATATTTATTTCCACAGTCATACTCCACGACCCCTAGGAACTACCCCTGTCACATTTAACAAACCTCGTCTCAGCTGCCTTCAACTAAAACCGCCAAAAAAATTTCAAATGAAAAATAATCACCCCAGACAACTTTCCAAGACTCTAGTTGATATATCTCTCTCTACAGTAATATTCCACGGCTCCTAAGAACTACCCCTATCACATTTAACGAAAAAAAAAACGAAAAAGTCTCAGCTGCCTTCAATTAAAACCGCCAAAAAATTTCAAATAAAAAATAATTACATCAGACAACTTTCCAACACTCTAGTTAA
This sequence comes from Andricus grossulariae, assembly GCA_011634705.1. Classification (NCBI taxonomy): domain Eukaryota; kingdom Metazoa; phylum Arthropoda; class Insecta; order Hymenoptera; family Cynipidae; genus Andricus; species Andricus grossulariae. The sequence goes on from JAABKJ010005025.1 coordinate 13,320, forward strand.
TATACCTATATTCTGAGTAACATGACATAACCCTAGGAATTACCTCTATCACATTTAACGAACCAAGGCCAGCTGCCTTCAACTAAAACCGTAAAAAATGGAAATTAAAAATAATTAGCACAAACAATATTCCAAGTCTCTAGCTGATACATTTACCCTCACAGTAATATTCCACAACGACTAGAAACCAACCCTACCACATTCAACGAAACAAGTCTCAGCTGCCTTTATCTAAAACCGCCAGAAAAATTTTAATTCAAAATAATCACCACAGACATCTTTCCAAGACACCAGATGATATAACTGTCTTCACAGTAAAGCTAGGAACTATCTCCACAGTAAAGCTAAGAACTATCCTTATCACATTTAACGAACTAAGTCTCAGCTGCCTTCAACGAAAACTCCCCAAAAAAGTAACAATAAAAAATAATGACCTCATACAACTTTTCAAGACTCTAATTAATATAGCTATCTCCACAGTGACATTCAAAACAACCCCTAGCAGCTGAGGCGGTCTTGGATAAATATGATCGGGCCAGTACCTAAGGGTCGTGGAATATTACTGTGGAGATATATTAACGAAAGTTTTGGAAAGTTGTCTCTGGTGACTATTTTTAATTCAAATTTTTTTTAGCAACCTTAGTTGAAGGCAGCTGAGATTTGGTTCGTTCAATATGATTAGGGTAGTTCCTAGAGGTTGTGTAATATTATTGTGTGTATATATTAAATAGAGTCTTGAAAAGTTGTCTCAGGTAATTATTTTTTGTTTCAAATTTTTTGGGCGGTTTTAGTTGAACGCAGCTGAGACGTGGTTCGTTAAATTATCAGGGTTAGTTCCTAGGGGTTGCTAAATATTACTTACTGTAGGAACAGATATATCAACTTGAGTCTTGAACAATTTTCTGCGGTAATTATTTTTAAATTGAAAGTTTTTTGGCGGTTTTAGTTGAAGGCAGCTTAGACTTGGTTCGTTAAATGTGAGAGGGGTAGTTTCTAGGGGTTGCGGAATATATATGATGATCTCATTGAACTATGCATATTTACACCTTAGAAATACAGAGATTATTATAAAAAGTTGAGAGTGAATGATTCAGAAAAACATTTTGATTTGGCCAGCGGAGGCGAGAGCGACAAAGACTCATTTTTTTAATACTTACTTTCGAGAATAATTTTATTGTACTTCATTTTTCTTCATGTATATGATGGTTGTAATTACATAATTAAATTTCGCATACAAATTGTGAGTCAGAGAATAAAAGTAAATGACAAAATTTCTGCAAATTCGGAACAATTTTATTACTTGAACACCAATAACAAATCGTCGAGAAATTTTCATAATTTTTGCCAAAAACTTACAAAAAGTATACAATGATACATGATATATAATTACAATCAATATATAACGTGAAAAAAAAATTTGATTGTATCTAAACTCCCAAAAAAGCGGAAACTCAACATAAATTTCAATCCATTTTTTAACGTATTCGCGTTTATAATGGTAAACCATTTTCATATATCTTACTTTGTTTTTTATTTAAATGAATTAATTTTGAGTCAGTTCATGAGCGTTGGTTTTTTGGTGCGAGGGAATATGGATTTCCACGACACTACAGGGAAAAACGGGTTGAGTTTCGGCTGCGAGAAGAAACAGTTTAGGCGTCTAACCCGTTTCTACCCTTAGCGTATTTCAATCCGCTTTCCCTCTGGCGATCATTCAAACCGTTGTTACGCATAAACTTTTCAAATTCGCTTTCTTTCTACTACTAATTCTACGCCGTATTCACTATCGGCCCTTCAGCTGTACTTAATTACATAGAAAATTCAGAATTTGAAGATGCTTAAAAAAGCTAGGATCTAAAAGAGAAGTTTTTTGCTAAAGTTTCATTCAAGCATTCCAATTGCAAAGAATAAATACCCGAGTGCGAAGCGAAAGGTAACCCATTATCGAGCGCAAAACGCGAGATCCCACACACGCGCGCCCTAGTTACGCTTAAACTTGCGAGCGAAGCGAGCCACGCGCACGGCGCGCGATGAGAATGTGCCCGCCAAACGGGCGGATTAAATTCCATACATTTTCTTATGCAAGTCCTTGTGTTTTTATATCTTTTTATATCTTTTCGAATTAGAGTCTCATTCACAAATTTTAACCGTTCTTTTCTCGGTCTGCCTCTGGGTACGCTACAATTTACTTTACCAAAATATGTTTTTTTCGTCAGTCGTTCTTCTTTCATTCTCTCAACATACCCCAGCCATCTCAACAAATTTCTTTCACTCTTGTCAGAAAGTGATTCCTCTACACCACATGCTTTAAGAATCCTCTCATTACTGACTTTGTGTATTAACGCTTTTACCACAGACATTACGCAGCAATTTCATGCTAACCGCTTATCCTTTTATCGGTAGGTCCAGGTCTCGGTACCGCACAGCACAGTGGGTGCAAGTACAGAATTATATATAGCTATTTTAGCTTCATCTTAGAGATCTGCGCCGCCGCGCAACGCTGACGCCGCCGCCGATTTTTCATTCCGGGAGGCATTTGGGATTTGTTCAGGTAAAAGTTGTAGAGGTGGTTTTTGGGGGTAGCTAAATATTATCATGAGGTTGGGAATATAACTCGGGGTTTTATAAAGCTGACTTGTATGATTATTTTTAATTAATCTTTTGGAGTGTTTTGCATGAAAGAACTTCAGAATTTTTTCATTAAAAATGTTAGAAGATGATTCGTGTGAAAAGACCAAAAAATCAAGAATACATTTAACAATTAAATTGAGGTTCCTGTTGCATTCCGAAGCGATTTTAGCGTTTAAGATTTCTTCTAAGTGTTCCTTTTATTAAGAGTTTTATATGAATGAATAATAATTATCTAATTAATTTTATCAATAAACTTTCCTCTTTATCTTTTTCCTATTTATAAACAAACACGCGAAAAAAAACTATCTTACAAATACGCGTCGACATTAACGGCGCCATGCCGCCGCTCAAAATTTAGAAAGGCGTCACGCCGGCGCACCGCCAGTTGCCGATCAAATTTAGCCTAAATCACGCCGCTGATCCAACTGACGTCGGCGCAGACCTCTACTTTATTTGTTATACTTTTACTTCTGTTAATGTCTCCTACACTGTCGGCAACCCTCTTACACTCGTTTATGCGCATGGCTATTTCTCCATGGATCTCTCCGTCAGTAGTAAATAAACTACCAAGATACACGTACTCATCAACTTCTTCTATCCTCGCATCGTCTGAGGCAATGTTGCATACTGTTTTCTCATCCTTTCATCATATTTTTTGTTTTATTCACGATAATTTTAAGACCTATTTTCTTCATGCTAATATTCAGTTTGCAAAACATTCTCTGTAAGTCTTTGACTGATTCTGCCGTCACAACCTTATCATTTGCAAACGCTGACCCACGCACCTTCACTGTCCCGAGATTTATACCTTCTTCGTCGAAGAGGGCCAAAAGTTCAATTCTATCCACATTGTCAAACGCTTTTTCTAGGTCAGCAAATGCACAGAAATAGTACATTGTTAACTGACTAGTCCCCTACTTGAATGACATATTATTTTCTTTACATACAACGATAGGAAATACGATTTCAAGACCTGAAACTAAACAGTAAAAGTGATCGATTCAACGATTGACTGATGCGACCACGAAAATATGGGCTTAAAGGTACGCCATGCTTCGCATCCAGCTCCATGACACGCTCGTTGGAGGTTCTATTATTCAGCCCAAGTCAAGTCCTGGCATTAAGGTTAAAAGTATAATATTTCCAAACATTCCCGTCCCTAGTGTGGAAAAACAAGTTTTTATAATACGATCATCGAAAATGACGGCTTTCGTAGCCTGCGAAGCGGGGAGAAAATGGCGGTATGCAGGTGTGCGGGTACGAAACTACTTTACATACCCTTGAGTTTCCAAGCCTCTTATTACAAATTCTAGTGTTTGTAATAAGAGACTTGGAAACTTAAGGGCATGTAAGGTAGTTTCGTAGCCGCTTTCGCAGCGCTTCGCAGGTAACGAAAGTCGCCATTTTCGATGTTCTTTTTGTGAATAATAGTATACGCGGCATGGTTCTGAAATCTCTTGCCACGTAATCTACTATTTATCACACGGACTCATCATTGATCCTGGAATCAATCACTTTCGCTGTTCCGCGCCAGGGTCCCTGAATCGCATTTCCCGCGCGGGTATTAAAGAAACTTTTTCATTCACTCTCCAACTTTTTTCTGTGATCTGCATCAAGCTAAATATCGTATCCGCACACGATCATCCTGGCATAAATACACATTGGACTTCCCATATCTTTTTCTTCTGTTATTTCCATTACCCTATGAATAAGAATTTTTTAATATAGTTTGCTTACGGTACTTAGTAAGCTTATACAACTGCAATTATTGCAGTTGCTTTTATTTCCCTTCTCTTTGTATACTGAGACGATAATAGCCATTTTCAGTCATCTAGAACTTCTCCCATCTCGATACATAAATTTTTCAACTCGCACAGCCTGTAAGGTATGTATTCACCACCAGATTTAGGCATTTTAGCGTTAATATCATCTACACCAGCAGCTTTATCATTCTTCAAGTACTTAAATATATCTCTAACCTTAGAGGTACAGATTCTTTCAACCGGCTTTTCCAACATGTAGTGTTCTATGTCGCAGTTGTGCTGTCTGTATCATATACCATTTCACCCTTGATACTTCAAATGCTGACTAACTTTGTACTACTACTTCCTTTCATAATGACCAACGCCAATATCCAAAAAAGTTTCTTACTTCCTTCAAAATTGATTTGCATTATCTTCTCTTCTTCCGCTTTGAGTTTACCCTTACTTTCTTTAACTTGTATTTTGCTTTCCTGTTTCTGTCTTTATAATCACTTTCAAGTGTATTCCTCTCGTTGTCGCTAAGGCCTGCAATGTTCAACTTTTTTAGATACGCTTGCTTCTTTTCGTTACTGGCCACGCGGATTTCATCATTCCACTACGCATCACCAGGCATTCTTCCTGCAACCGCAGTACCACACACTTCAGCATACTCCATGTACCCTCTATATCTATATTGCGCAATAGTGCCTCCCAAGTTGCCCTATCTATGCGTTCTTATATCCTATTCTGAAAATCTATTCGCACTTCTGGTTTCTGTAAATTCTCAATCTTGATTCGCGTCTGTTTCTTCTTTTTGGTTCTCTTTCTTCTCCATCCTTGACCTAAGTTCATTTTTGAGACTAAGATGTAATGATTCGCAACAACAAAGTCAATTAAACTGTGGCTATCTCCTCTGAACCAGGTGTACAATCAGATCATTTTATGCCTAAACCAAGTATTTATAATAAACAAGCTCTTTTTTAAGCATAAACTAACCAATCTGTCCCCGTTTCCATTTGTTTGTAGATACCCAAAATTACCTAGCATCCTTTCTGTACCCACACATTGGACTCCAACCAATCCATTCGTATCTCCTAGTAGAATTATTCTTTTCCCATGATCGCAAGTACGTATAGTATCATTCAAAGTGTCCCAGAAGGCATCTTTTACTTTACTTTCACCATCGACTGACGCGTAGTATGTTATGCTAAATAATGTTCTGATACCCACTTTATTCATACCACAGCAAACAGACAAACCCATTTGACTACCATATGATCACTATCTACTGCTGATCGTATTTCTAGTACATTTGTCAACTCCCCATTTTCTATCACTCTAATGTCGCATATCTTTTTCTTTATTTCAGGTACACATAAAATATATAGCTTTCTTAATTTAATGCACTTGAATTTCTTTTCAATCAAAAATCGGACAAGAATGTCAATGAGGGTCGGTAAAAGGAATCTTGGGCTTGAAGCTTTTTATCGTTTCATGATTTGCTTCTTTAGATTAGATTAAAAAATAATTCTGAACCGCGCTGCAATCCAAAAATACGTTTCATAGAATAAGAAGCGTTCATTTTGAAAAGTATATACTTCGGAAAGTAATACGACCAAATTTTTTTTCCTTTTCTTATTGGTGGCAGTACGCTTGCGCCAGGAAAAATCGGTATAGAGCATTCTTACTTGTGACGTCACGCGCTCTGACCATCCTGTGAGGGAATAACATTGAGGGAAAATACATTGCCAGTATAGGGATGGCATATTTTGGAGACGTTTTAAAAATAAAATAATTAAAATGGTAAGGTATTGTTTTGTAGTATAGTGTAATAAACACAGTATTGTGCATCCAGGCACAACATTTTATCGGATTCGAGTAGGAATAAGTGATGAGTATAAAAATTTCGAGACGAAATCTCCTGTTGGGCCTAGTGATCTGTCAACAAGTGAACTTATTATACCCCGATAACAATTTATTTCTCACGGTGCCGGCGTAATGCGACGCACGCATACGGATCATCGTCACGGCGTTGCCCTCATGTACCGCGACATATGCCTCATCAATTGAGACGCATATCGCTCGCACGTCATGAGAGTCACGCGTGCGATGCTTATCGCTCGCACGTCGTGAGTCACATGTTTGACGCATATCGAACGCACATCGTGAGAGTTTTTTGAGGGTTACAAATGATATCATGTGTAACCCTCAGAGAACTTTCATAAGAATAATAAGAATATATTATTGTTATGAAAAAAGGAAACCAGATTTTTTTAACCAAACTTTTATTACAAAAAGTAAACGAACAATAAAATGCTTATTTTTCACATTAATAGCTCATAAATGATAAACGCAAGGAGCAGCTAAAATATATATTTTTAAAATTATAATCCATAAATTATAAATTGGATGAACAGCGAACAAGTATATCATATTAGAAAATAAACTTTTAAATTATAAATAGTTCATAAATTATTTATAGAAATGAAAGCACTGTAACGGATTCATTTTTCTCATTGTCTCATTATTCATTCATCTCATCGTCAGTTTCAAAATTCCTACTATTGCCGGACTCATCATTAAAGGCCTCTTCAGACTCTGATGAATTCTCGATTTCTCCTAGTTTCTCAATTTCATCCAAAATGCCGAGTTCTTGTCGGATGAGAGTATCATCAGCGCAAATACACTGTAAACAATTATAACGGTTTTCACAAAATTGTGTGATTACCACCACATTGATGTTAGGGATGTTACCGTAAGAGCATGAATTTTGTTTTGTATTATTAATTAATACCAAAAGCGCTTGTAAGATTCCAACACTGCAGATGGTAACATATAACCTAAGTTCTGTAATAACACTATACATTCAATGTGGGCACATAATATTCAAGCCCATACAGACTGTGGTAAAATTATTAAATCCATTTTCTGAATTTTACTTAAAAAAGCACTGCACAGGCTGCACGCGAAAAATATATTTTATTGTGCAGACAAATAAGTAGATATATTATTTTTTATACAAAAATTTTCACTTTCAATAAGACGCACATGATTCTGAAATCACGATGTACGATGTCACTTCGCTAAAGCGCGGACCGTTTCAGTACCTGTCAGGTCGAGCTCGCAAGGATTGAGTGGAGGAACAGGCGTGACACTGACACGTGACTAGTCCAAATGTGCGTTTACATTTGAAAAAATATATAATTTCAGTACTTTGCCTATTTCCTTCACATTCATTCAAAAAATAATGTACATATATTTTACTTTGACATAAAATACTATCTGTACTGCATTGTAGATATTATTTCATTAATAAGATAATAACAATTTTCGTACATTATTCCTATATGAATATGTATATTATAATAAACATTATAATAGTCATTTTTTAATCTTTATCATTAATTCACAAAAATTTCGATCATTAATTTGAATTTTGAATAAATTTTAATGTAATGAATAACTTACTTTAATTAATTTTATTTCATTTAAATTATTTTAACTATTTCATCAATATAATTGTTTCCTCTTACAGGAAGTTAAACTTTTTAGTGATGAGAAAATTCAGTTTAAAAAAAGCTTTCTTTAAAATATATTTCTAGTGGTATTATTCTTGCTTTTATATTGTTCTATATAATTATAATTTAACATTTATATGATATTAATCTTATTTTTTAAAATATTGCAAACTGGCTTCATGTTGCACATCTGCGACGTATCGCAATTTTATTATTATTATATTAAAAAATTTGCCTCTCTGAATATGTGACGCCTCGCACGTATGTGGCTATTACAAAATGCGAGGCATATGCATCTCACATTGTGCGACGCATATGCCTCGCACGTATGTGCCTCGCACAAAATGTGACGCATATGGACTGCACCCTGCACGCACCGCGTGCCTTGCACGCCGTGCGGGTAACGTGCCTTGCACGACTGCTGTCTGGGTATTAACAAAGAGAAGAAGGGAAATGTGGATACGTATTTTGCGTCGTGGGCCTTTAAGTGAAAGCCTGTAATTGAAAAATGCCCAGATTTGTGAGGACTATTTTATTGGTAGTAAGTAAGAAGGGTATGCGTGTATAATGTGAGGTTATGTTTACCAAAACTGTAGCGGAAGAATCATTTGTGATTTATATTTATTACAATCCTCCTCTAGGGGCTGCAACACCTTGTAGTTTATGGGAAGGCTTAAGCGTGTGGGACATGGGGGTCAAAAGGACCTCGGCCTGCATGCGTATGGATATGTATCAAAGGATCCCTATAAACGGGCTCTCCTGGATGAAAGGAAAAGGATACCTATAAACGGGCTCTTCTGGTATGCGTGATTACGGTATGGCAGAAGGGTGAAATTGCCTAGCTAACACGAACCTTCTGGATCCCTGGCTCGAGGCCCCTCCCAGACCGATTTCCAGCTTGGGAATCGGGACAGGAATGACCTGCGGCCCGCATAGCGACCAATAAACAGCCCTTCGTTTGTTATGGTGGTCTGCAAGCGGATATTTGAATATTGAGCATCTCACTTAATGTTACCACTCCCCTAAGCTATGAGCGTAGAGTGATCGTGCTCGTGGCACTTTGGCACCTAGGGATGACGAAGGTGTCCTAACGGCCTCTCGGGAACACCGGACGTCCTCCCCGAGTATTTAGTCTTACTCCTGCATGCGGGGCTCTACAGGGGCGGGCCTTTCATTTCCCTAGCTTCTCGTGGGATCAAAATGAACACGTCCAAATGCAAAAACGGCAAAGGAGGAGGAAGGGAGTTGGCAGAGGGCGGAGAGTGTTTGGGCCTTAAAGGATCTAACATAACCCTCTCCTCTCCATCTCTCTCCGGCAAGCCAAATTCAGGTGGCGGCTGTACCCCCAGCTCCCTCGAGAGCTGAGGAATTGACGGTCCCTCTGAACGAGGTTATGGTAACGGGAGTGGCCAATCAGTCTCCCAACAAAAAGAAACGGCTCAACGGTTCCCTGAAAAGAAGACTGAAGAGGAAAGAGCAGCAGGCCAGCAGAGCAGCTGCGGGAGCTGGAACGTCGGCAGCTACAGGGCCGACATCCAGCACTGAGGACCAGAAGAGAGGTAGGGGCTCAGAGGACACCCCACCGGGGGTGGCTAAGACTCTGAAGCGGCACAAAGCGGCCCAGCAGCCGACGAACAGACAGTCGTCGGGAGCTGGTCTGACGGCTGCTCAGAGGACTAACCCCCTAAAGATGGTGGTGACCGATGGCGATTACTTGGACTCAACGCTCACTACGCAGCACTATGCTCTCTTCAGTGAGGCTAGCTGGAGGGCACTCAAAAGAGTGTCCTTTAGATCAATGGCCAAGATTCGTGACCTCCTTTTGCAGGGGAGAGGTCTTCGTATTCGTGGCAGTCGACCTAGCGGCTTAAGCTTGGCTACTCAAAGCAGTGGTCGAGACGAAGCCGTGGGTAGGAGCAGCGCTTAAGGTGGGTGGGGTTGAGTTGCTCCAGAAGATGGTGAGAGCGACGGCGTGGTTCCCGGGTAAACCGGAAGACCCGTCTGAGGAACTCCAACGGCTGGAGGGTTTCAACCCCTTACTTAAGACAGCGTCCTAGCGAATCGTCAGGCACGATAGGCCTCAGGCAGAGCACACAGCAGGAGGCACCAAGCACCTCCTAGTTGTGCAGATTCCTGAGTCCCAGATGAGGGCTCTTGCGGCCCTCGACAACAAGCCCTACTATCACTTTGAACAGGTCAACTTTAGGGTTGCTGGCCAGGGACAGAAGGAGCCTGTTGAGACACAGGAAGATCGGGGGCAGACCTTAGTGACTGCTCCTGGTCCCACCATTACCCAGATTAACTTGCATCACAGCAAAGGCGCCTCTGCAGTTTTGCAGAGGGGCATGGCTGCGAGGCACA
>JAABKJ010005026.1:0-23570 GCA_011634705.1 Andricus grossulariae
GATCAGCAACCTGGGTCGGAGCAGTGTTACGAAACGAACGTGTCATTTAAATAAATAACACGAGAATTCTAGATCAACCTAAAATATATATACCTCACACCTATATACCCTATATATACCCATCCACACACTACTATTTTCCAACCCAGCAATTCACGCCTACCCTGAAAGGGAAATGGCTTAATGGTATAATAATAATAATGTGCGATTGAAGCTCTCTCAAAGAGGAATAAAATTCTTCTTCCGGACTAGCTAGTTTACTTGATTATTAATTATTGAAAACATATGAAATTTGTGTCCAATTGAAAAATATCAGTAAGATAATGTGTAAATCTTGTTGAAATCTACTAAAAATCATGACTAAAACTTACCGATCTCTTAAAAACAAAAATTGCACAATTTTGAAAATGACCTAACATTTTAAATTTGTGTCTAATAGAAAAATTTCGTTCGGATAGTTTCGAAACATATTTGATATCTTGTAAAAATTGGGATTGAAATTTCTTAATCTATCAGAACCCTCGTTAAATTGCGTCTTATCACAGGCGACAGCATCACAATAGTCAGGTTGTAAAATCGCGGAATGAAACCTTTTACCAAGATACTAGTAACAAAATACCATATGAAATTTAATTCCGGTAAATATGAAATTAATGTTTTTCCTTCGAATATGTTATGCAAAGTGAAAATAAGCATAGCATTAGCATAGGGTGTACAATATTCAGATTTTCAATATTCTTTAATAAATTTTATATTGAAGGTAATATAACGCTGAACAAGTATTAGGTCTAATAAATAATTTATAGAGCATCGAAAAAACTTTCGCTAGAAATAATACACGAATGGCCTTTACGGGCGAAGTGCTTATTACAGTTTTAAGGATAATAAATGTCCCAGTTTGTATGAAAAAATCTGACTGTAATTTACAACAAAAGAATATTTCAATTTGCATTTTACTCTTTATGTAATAGAAGCTTTATAATAAGTTATAAAGATTGTTATTACCTCCCTATAGAATAAGAACCTCGAAAAAAATGTGTATACTATGCTTTCACATTCTTAAATGTTTCTTTAAATGTAGAGTTTACAAACTGAATTTTTTTTGCAGATTCTAAGGCTGAAGTGTTGCACAATTTTACCTAACTAAAACAATTTCCCATTTTTAAAGCTTATTGTAAATAATGGCTTTTTAGCAATCTAATTACACTCGTTAGAGTCATGTTTATAGAGTGAATTATTTCTTAACAAAAAATAGTGTCCTGCCAATATGACTTTAGTTGTTCCTATTATTTTTACTGAGATACATAACAGGATTTCTAGCACTTTACTGAAATAACTATTTTAAAAATATATACGCGTAGTTATGAAATTTAACGTTCGCGCCTCGCCCTATGACGCACCTTATATTAGAAACATAAAACCAAGTCAAGAATTTTGAATTTTTCATATTTCTAACTGTGAGCAATTCCATGTCAAATGATCTGAAGAGTTTCAGCTATGGTTAGTAATTTTGATGAAAATTCTAGTATCCGTTCTCTTAAGAGTTAAAAGAAAAACCCTAAAATAATTTTTGAAAAAATCAAAAAACTTAGAAGATATTCAAAATTGTAAATTTGGGTCCTTTTTTCTTAAGCTTTCGTAACTTTAATGATTTCAATGATGTTCAGGTGTATTTTTTTAATTATTCGTAATAGGGCGCAGTGTTAAAAAAAATATTGTCCAATTAACAAAATTTCAAAGACTTCTTGGTTTTTCAAAAAACTACTTTTCAAACTGAATTTCTGAAAAACCCCACTTTTTATTTTCTTCATTTTTTTTGTATAGATAGCTCTGTAAGTATCAAAATGGGACCTGCCTTAGTTTTCAAGGAACAATGAAGAACGTACGCCGAAACGATGCTCACGATGTGAAAAACCATGTGAAAATTGTGAATAATAGACGAGCAAGAGAAGAATATTATAATCGTATGCACGAACTTAGTTCAGAATCTCGGGCGCTGGACACACCATGCCATGGCGTACGTTTTTAATTATTTCTCGAAACCTAAGGGAGATCTCATTTTGATATTTACCGGGCTTGTAATTTTTTGTTTCTTTCTTTCATATTTGCCTTCTATCATCTTTATTTTGTATTTTTATTAATTTCATTTGCATTTCCTTTATTTATTAGTTTCGGTACGTAATCTAATGTAGGGATGATATAAAATACTATTTTAAACAAATTAAAATGCCTGGGGTGCCATTTTTTCCGTTTTATCTAAAAAAAGAGCATTGAACCGTACTATAGAAAAACCATTGAAGTCGACTTAGATTTTGTCACTAAATTGCTGAAGAAACTTTTCAAAATGTCTTTTTACGAAACAAAAAGGACATGCTAGAGTTTTTAAAATGTTTGCACAATTTAAAAAATGTATTTTTTGGTTTGTATAAACACATTTTGAAAATTTTCTTTGGCAATTTCGTCCCAAAACCTAAATCAATTTAGGTGTTTTTTTTAGAGAATGGCTCAATCGTGAAGTCTAATTACGATAAAAAAACGAAAATATTTGGTCTACGGTCTACGAATTTAAATGAACCTAGCCGCCTTTACCAGTTTTCCTGTGCTCACCGAAAATATTTGTTCTACGATCGCAGTGAATTTCGATGAAATTAGAGGCGAAAATTTTTGGAATTTTTGAACATCTTAAATTTCGGGAAATTTATAAAATTACCAGAAATATTCAAAATTATCAGAAATTTCCAAAATTACCACAATTTTCTGGAATTCCTGGTGTCAATGCTAAAAAATATTATATGGGGTGCGTGCATAAAATTTTTTTCTGGCTAAAGTGATGTTTGCAGAAGAAGAAGTTACGACTTCAGCTCGTCTTTAGCTCCTTTAACATTTCACCGACTGCTCCTGTTAAAAACATCCTCCTCGTCTAAAAGAACTCAGTTTTACGCACCTGTCACATAAAATATTATTATGCTTCACCCTAAGATATTGTAATTACTATGCGGAAAGAATTCTTAGTCGTTACTTTTATTTTTTTCGAAAACTTATTTCGTAATAAAGAGAATTATTAGATATTTCCTATGAAATTGAGGCCTATAAAAATAATAGTTCTGTACAGCTGTTACTTTTAGAAACAGTAATTAACTTTACGTTTGTTGAATGTTTGTTATTTTAAATTGAGTTTAGTATAACTTTTATTAAACAAAATATTTTGATACGAAACTTGGAAAACATTTTATAAAAATAACAATATATGTCGGGTTAAATATTTGTGAATACTGCGTTTTAAATTTTTATTCCACACTTGACCGAAATGGCCACCTTTTCCCCTGAAAATAGGGGCGAAAGTAGCATATATTTCCTGTAAACCGCATTTGCGGGGCGAAAGTAAAATTTGAAGCCATATTGAAATTCTGGGTTGCTCCGAGTCGATCCGAAATTCGAGCCGCGAACAAAGCTATAGAAAAATGCGTCGGACCCGCTTTTCAGGGCCAAAAAGGTGGCCATGGTCGAGAGTGGAATAAATACTATATACATATACAACACGGGACGAAAGTAGATTTTTCCCTCGGGTAATTACTGCCGCGGGAAAAATCTGCTCCTTTTCTCCCCTTGTTACGTAATGTACTATTTTTAGTAACACATACAGTAAAATTTTAACATCAAGAATTAAAATTGAAGAACATACCCTCCATTTCTTAACCTCCGTCAACCGATTGGCAAGAACACATCCAGCAGATCCGGCACCAACGATAATAAAATCGTACGTCTCAGCTGGGAACCCGGCAGGTTTTGGAAAGACGGCTTGAGTTGAATGCCCCTGAATATGTTCGTGGCCACTACTACTCGGCCAAGGAAAAAAATGCGAGTAAGTCGCCACGTTATCAGTTTCTGGTTGCACTCTTAACACAGGTCCTGCTTCATTATTTCTCCAGTAGCTATCAGCATCAGACATACTAGGAGAACGAGTAAGACTGGGAGCGGCAATCGTAGTTTCTACATCTCTGATCACCTTATTTCGATTATTGACAATAGTATGAGCACCGACATTGTAGGAACCTTGTGTTTTTGGGTACACTCGTAAAGATTCGAAGTAATTAGGCAAAAAGTTGTGGGAATGATAAGGCACGACTGAGGGCACCTCTCCCTGTACAAAGGGCACGACTCCCACGAATTTGTGCTGCGTACGCTTGAATTTGTTATTATAATGAGGTATTTTTGAATAAGGATGTCTTTCAGATTTGGGTGAAGAATAAACTTGACTAAGATACCCAAAACCGCGGTACCCACTTGAATCTAGTAATGATTTCGGCGAAGGTTGATAGATAATGTTTCTTGGAGGTACTGAGGTATAATCTTTAAACCGAGAATCGTAGAGTTGAGCAATATTTAAGATGGGTTTAGACACGTCACTTATCACAGGGTAGTTGTTTCTGCTGTATTTCGTATAAATTCCAGGAGGAATGTAATAAGGTGCAGCACTCAAATGATATGGTTCCGTTGGATGAGATTCTGTGAATTCATACCCATAGTTCGGAGTATCACTGCCCAAATTATTGAGAATATTTGGTGGGTATTTCATATGATGATATCCTGTCAGGTAATTGTTTGATATATGGCCCGATCCACTATAATTTTGATCTGTTGAGTAACCTAGTAAGCGTGCCACAAACGCCAGGAACAAGTATGTTGTTGGTTGACAGGTTGAAACTTTGGAGTGAATAGAGCAAAACTGTGACACGTCCGGTGGAACCCACGACATGATTAACACTGAAATTTACAAACGATTTTTTGTAAAAATCTATTTCAATGAGGATATTGACGATACTTTGTAGTCAAATAATGGTTTGTTATTCAACTAATTAAATAAAAACTCGCCTGTTTTTACACTTGCACTTCACACTCAAAGATTATTTCTTCTACAATAAATAAAAAAGCAATTCACATTTTTTGACTAGAATCTTTGCACTGTAGTATCAGGACACAAGGTGCTTCGTCCATGAAGATAGATAAAATATTGCATACGATCAACCCCTCGCATAATACGTGCACTTCCATTTGATTATTAAACAAAAACTTTGCAAATTATATCAAATTAAAAGATTTTAATTGGAACTTTCAGACCCAAATCATTCTTCGGAGGCGGTTGGAACATGAATGAACCTTACCGATCGGGGGAGTCGTTAAAAAAGTCTAGAGAGCTAAGGTCCGCCGCGATATCACGAATTGGCATGTTTCGCCACTCGATCTTTCTCCACTAAGTATGCGAGCCAATCTTTTTGTGCATTCTCGTTTAAACTGCAATAAATCTCTGCTGGAAGTCCATTTTTTAGTACGATACTCACTTCATTCTGAACCCAAGACTATTCTAAGAAGAAAATCATTACTACAGTAAGGCAAAAGAAGTTATTATTCTAGCTGCGTGAGTTGAATAAAAAAATAACAAAATGTATACATATTCTTTATGAAGCAAAAAAGAAACAATTTATATTTATTAAATTATAAGAAACGATTGTTTTAATATAAAAATCTCTTACCCCATTTGTATTATTTTATGTTACAGGTAAGAAAAACCAAGATGATAACTTGCTTCATAGTTGAGCTTAAAAATGATTTAATGAATAAGTGGCGATTTTTCAATTCATATTCAAATGGAAAATACGCCTCCAACAAATCGAGGTAGAAGCCGAAATATAGACGAGAGTACATGGGCGCAAAATGAACGAAAAACTTGTAAAAACAAGGTAAAAGTGTGAATAATTTTTCTATTGAAATAAGCAATTATTAATCTTCTATCAACTCCCAACAAATAAATTTCAAGGATATTTCTACTACCAGTTATGCCAGTAAAATCTATTTCTTTCAGATGGTTTGAATAATTTCAGTTTGTTTTTATGTAAAAATTATATGGAGTGTTAACCCTAAAATAAAATTTAAATTTAAAAAACTCTAACATAGATTGTTCACAACTTTTTGAATGCGGTAAGTTCATAATTTTAATTTACCTTTCAAACTTTTTATACTTATTATTTCATTTAAATTTTATAATTCACAATGTCATTAAAAAATTTAGTAGATTTAGGACTTTATCATTATTCAAAGTACTTATGCACAAATTTGTTGATAAGATGTATAGTTTTTTTTTAATCGTGAAAAATGTTATTAAAAATAAAAAATTCCACTTTCCAGCCAAACAATGCGATATAAGAAAAAGGTGTTACGTAGCAAAAATTGTTCACTTCAAAAAGTTCTACAAATTTGCTTCAGACAATTTGTTGATAAGACGAATATTTTTTCTTTTAATCGAAAAAAATTATATTGAAAGTACAAAATTCCATTATCGAGCAAAACTATGTAATATATGCAAAAATGGTAACAAATAAAATTGTTCGTCGCAAAAAGTTCTACGAATTTGCTTGCTACTATTTTTGATCAGACGTATAGTTTTTCTTTTAATCATGAAAAAGTTCTTAAAAATAAAAAAATTCATTTTTCAGCCAAACTATGCAAAAAACAGACTCAACAAATAGAATGTCTTCTATAAGTCCAAGCCTTAATTAAACTATGCGAGATATGAAAAAATGTTAACACGTAAAATTTTTAAACTAAAAAAGATCTTCACATTTAGTCAAGAACAGTTTTTGATAGGACGCATAGTTTTTTTTATCGGATAACGCTTTGGATTTTAAACTGTTTTTGATTTAAAATTATGAAAATTCGAACACTGCAAATTAAAAACTGTCAATCAAGGCTTTTAGTGCGAAATTTTTTATTGTTAAGGCTTTCTGCTTAAAGTTATTATACATTTTTAAACTTTAAACAATAAAAACTTTGCAATTCCATTGTGAATTGCACATGCTCAAATTAATCGAATCGTTTGAGCTGAGGGGAAGAAATTGTGGGTTGCCTTCCGAAAAAAAATAAAAAAATGAAATTTTGAAATCGGTTGTAATCTTCTGTTCTCTTTTTTGATTTGAAGATTCAAGTTTTGGAAAATAAAAAAAAATCCTATCAATTCAAAAGTTATGGTGAATTTTTTGTATGTACAATTTTTGCTAGTGAACAATAATAAAAAATTAAAAATTAAAAAAGGTGTTTTGCCTAGAGAAGTTCAGGGAATAAATTAAATTTTATTTCAAGAGATTTCTACGGATTTCAACAATTTCAAGGAATATGAATGAAAGAGAAAAATTTAAAAGGATTTTGAAGATTTTAAGTTATTTTAAAAGATTCCAAAGAATTTCAAGATATTTCGTTTCATCGAATTTTTAAACTTTAAATATTTAAACATTTGTTGTTGTGTATTTTTAAATACTTTATGTTTTTAATGTGAAAAATCCAAATCCGGCGGCGTGAACGCGTGTATATTTTTTTATTTACACGATTTCTTTAGAGAAATTTAACTAATAATTTAAATTTAATGTATATCCAAACAACTAGTTCAAATGATCTCTAATTATTTTAATGGATTTTTACGATTTCATGGGATTTTAATGATTTTCTAGATATATATATTACATTTTATTTCAAGAGATTTCTACAGATTTTGACAGTTTCAAATGATATGAAGGAATTTGACAAATTTCAAAGGATTTTAATGATTTTAAGTTATTTTAAAAGATTCCAAAGAATTGAAAGAGGCTTTGTTTCAAAAATTTGTAGAACGCCTAATATTTAAAAATGTGTTATTATGGATTTTTAAATA
The DNA here is from genome assembly GCA_011634705.1 of Andricus grossulariae. Classification (NCBI taxonomy): domain Eukaryota; kingdom Metazoa; phylum Arthropoda; class Insecta; order Hymenoptera; family Cynipidae; genus Andricus; species Andricus grossulariae. The sequence continues at coordinate 7,700 of JAABKJ010005026.1, forward strand.
GTGTGTTTTTAATATTATAAAATAAAAATCTAGGGACGTCACCACGCGGTTCGCTGACGTGCTTTAACTGCTAGTGTAAAGTATTTTAGGCGCTCAAACTTGAAAGATTTTTATTTTGAGTTCTTTTTTTTAGAAGAAGAAATATTCTTGATTATGAGAACCGTTTAGAGCATATACAAATGGTTTCTTTAACAAATTTGATGTTTTCCTCGGACTTTCTTATACTGCCGTGAATAGATTTTCAACGACCTCAGTATATTCAATTTAAAAAATAAATTCTTTAATTGCAGAAATCATTAAAAAATCATCTTAAATTATTACCTTTTTCGTGAAGAAGTTCTCCTATTTCCCCTTTTTTGACCTCTTTTTGCGCTGTGATCCCTGCTATTTGAAATATTTTATTTTTAAATACTGTTCAATTTTGAAGGCCTTAAAATTACAATTCTTCGACTTGGTATACTTTGAATGCTTCACTTTTTCATTCAGTTTTAAAGACTTATTTTTAAAGTATTGAATTTTTAAGTTTCAATAATTGTGAACAATCTTTAATTTATTTCCTTGGGGGAAAACAGAAGTTAATAGACTAATAGAAACGCAAAATCTTTAAGGTGAACATACTTACATACATATCTTATGTTGTACTATATGAAGGGTTGCAATTAAAAAGAAAAACGAGAATATACTTCTGAGATGATGTATTGCCGAATTACTACCAAAAAAGTTTAGTGGCAAAGAATCTTACATTTATGAGAAAATATAGTCCAAAGTTGACGATATCCGCTTATTACTTTTTTAGGATGCTCCCGTCGACTTAGAACAGTAATAACACATTAAATAATAAATTTAAAAAACTGTTCGCCCACTCCCGAGATGTTGAGTTGCTGAATACAGGGGAAACACTTTGATGAAAAATCGATTTCATGATCGTTGATGAGTCGGTGTGATAAAACTTACTTTCCACACTAGTGACGGGAAAGTTTGGAAATATAAGGCATTCCCCTTCGCAGTATGTAAAGAATAGTATATTGTGCTACGAATGGGAAAAATGGTCGTTTGTGAACGAGCATTCATTTGACGGGCGAACGTCCAACACCTACTCGAAAAATACGACTTTTTTCGTCTGAAAATAGCAACACGAGGACGAGTCACGGATATACATTGACTCTTCTGCAAAGCGCCCATCTGAGTTGTAGATGGCGCCACGTGACATGCTATTTTTCAACGTTTACGTCAACGATTGAGAAATCGCTCATTTTTTTCCACTATTTTCAGACGAAAAAAAGTCGTCTTTTTCGGATAGGTGTTCGACAAAATAATATGTTAACCGAGTGGGGGGACTATTGATTCTCAATTCACATTGGTTAACGCGCACGCTTCGCTCACGCGGCAACTTCGTGCTCGTTGGGAATTTCCTAGATCCCCCACTCGGTTAACAATGTACTATTGCTGAATAGAATAAAACGTAGTTTCATAAAAAAAAGTCATTTTTATCACTGTGCTAAATCGAATGTGACACCCTACAAAAAGTTTCAACCTGATAACGTCAACTTTGGGCTATATTTCCTCGTAACTGTAAAGTTCTTTGCAAGCAAACTTTGTTGATATCGATTCAGCAATACATCAGATCGGAAGTATATTCTCGTTTTTCTTTTTAATTGCGAATTCGATTTTACAGAATGTAAAATTCCTAAATATTTTGTAATATCAGCTTTTTGATTATTATAAAAGAAGCGACTTCTCACAAATCGTCTATCAACACCATGTAATTTAGATTTTTGAAGAATTTTATATGCAAAAAAAAAAATTTTGTGAGGCATAAAATTAACTTCCTGCTAGAAATCACATTTTCTATTATCGATTACGTGAAAATTAGACGAAAGCTTTTGCTGACCTTAGAACCGAACTTCAATTATTTTCGTCGTTGAATAAGATAATTTTCCCGTGAAGTAGTTCTTATCTCTCCTTCCTTTCACTAGCAGAAAGGTTAAATCTAAAAATATTGCGTTAGAACTGCATAAGTGCGATAGGGTAAGAACACCAGTGATTGGCACTACTGGCACCAGTTGTTGACGCCCCCTCTCAATTGCTTTGAACAATAGCAAAATGCAAATATTCAACGTACTATGTTCGAATTACTTTCATTTCAGTAAAATATGATAAACATTTGCATTTTCCAATTGTTTAAAGCATATTAGAAGGGGGTGCCAACAACAGGTACCAGTGCCAACCACTAGTGATTTTACCCTATGCACTGATTTAAAAAAAAGCGTGAGAACAATATTGGAAAACTCGAAGAGAGATGGTACAATTTTGTATTCTAATAAACAAAAGTAAACTTTTACATACTCTCTTAGGTTTCACTATATTTCAAATTTTTTTATTTAATATTTTTTGTTATTTAAGTGGTAAAATGGTTAAATAGCTTCCAAGGACATGTGTGCCTAGCACATATTAAATAAATATTGTCCAAGTAAGAAGAAAGCGAAGAGTCTTGATTACTAACATTGATTTATGAATTTAATTGCAAATCACATATCATCGCTATTATCTAGATCATTATTGATTTCGTTTATTAGATGTCTGCATATTTTAAGTACTCTGCTAAACCCTCGACCCAACCGTAAACACTTGCTTCTCCTGAAAAAGTAACTTTTACTATCGATAAAGAAGTGTTTCCTCTACTCAGTGTATGCACAGTACACAATCAACCTGGTATCCATTTTTATTCAGTAATCGGTTACCTATGGATCACTGAACCATAACTTTGTTCACGTTTTCAGCCTTGCGTGATTGTTAACGTTTTCTGTTTCAGTTACTCAACTTTTTTATTCATAGTTTAATTTTTTCTGTACCAAAGTAATAGCGAAATTTCGAGTTTTATTTAACCTTATAAATATTAACTCTATGTACTTATCAAGTTAAGCATAATATACTGGCTAAATTGTATAGAATATTAAGTAGAAAGGCGAGCTATAGTAGGCAATGCGGCAATTTCACCAGATCGTAAAATATTTACTTTCAGCATGTTAGAATCAAAAGTGAATATAATGTTAGTAATTTAAATTATAATAAATTTTTCAATATGCGCATACTTCTAAATTATTATAATCCCAAACTAAGACTGTTATTTTTTAAACTGACCTAATAGCAATTACTGCAATAATTCATTTTGTATACTTTCAATAAAATTCCTTATATTACAATTTTTTAAATATACTTTTATTTATCAATTTTATACTATTCGTATTTCGCCTTATTTTGTTATTTCACAATTTTGGTTGGCTTTAATATAAATAAATATCATATTAACATTTTTTTACTTTATCCAGTTTTTTCACACGTAGTGTTTTGGTTGAGATTTATTTTTTTTATGGAAATAGATCCTTGTAGGAGTTTTATAAATAACTAAACAATATATTATAAAACTCAAATTTATGTGACATAACAGTCTAAAACAGAAAAAACACTCAAATATCGTTGACCCAAAATTTTGACGCACATAATTTTTGTTTTTTCATTAGGCAAAAATTCTTTTCATGTTGAAACGGTTAAAAAAGTTTACTGGAGTCAAAAGAAACATAAAAGTAGAAAACAAAAGTTTATATACACTTTATTATATATTTTTAATCTAACTTGTTTCGAAGATACTGATATATTTATTAATTATCAACGATCAATTGGTAAAAGCATTTAAGCTGTACTTTGATTAACATTAAAAAATCTATTTTTCATTTTTCTTATCTCAGCGGATAAAATTGTGATCTCAATTCTTCCAAGTAATGTGTGAAATCATAAAATAGTATGTTATTGTATAAATTTTATAACCATTGGAATGAAATTGTAGCTTTCAGTTAACTTTTTGTACAGGCGTTGTTTTTTTTTTAATTGGACTACATGGCATTTCTTCAATTTTTAATTAATATTTTCCAAACGTATAGAATTTCTGTACTTTAGTGTGTTCTACATTCTAACCAAGTTTTGTTAAAATATCGCGGCAGCGTTTTTTTTTTCTTATTCGCATTTTGTAGTCCATGTCACATTTTTTTCTCGTGTGGGTATTTAGAGTCTTTTTGTACTTTTTTAGTACTCGACGGCGATTTGCTACTGCGAATCTTGGTTTAAATCACTTGGATTTTTAATAAGTATTTATTAATGCATTCATTAAATTGTACGTAATGTCTGGTATTACTGAATTTTCCGTACACCTAACCCATTTTCAGCTCGTTCGGATGACGCAAATTTCCGTAATTACTGCCCCAGCGTTATAACCGGGTTGATATTACAGAAAATTCCGTAGTACCAGACAATGCCTAAATTATACGCGCAGTTATCGTTTTACCAAAAAAAAAAATTATTGCAGTTATTATTAAAACTTTTATTCCGATACTTTCTATCTATAAAGAGATTAAAAAATTTCGTAATAGTAAGTACTGTCTTTTACGTAATCTGTAAGTTATTTATCTCAGAAGCTTAAGACTCTAATTTCTCAGTGAAATTTGATCACAACAATAAATATCTAGTACTTTTGTCTGTGATCAAGTTTGTGTTAAGAATCACTGATATTGTAAGTGTTAGAATAGAGGAAAAAGATTTATTGACTTTCCGGTAGATTATTAAAGAGAGAAATGTGCAAAAAAGTGTCAATGCTATCGGGAAAGGAAAGAATGAAAGTACTCATTTCTTGCGCAATTATTTCGCGACTTCAAACTATTTTTCTTGATAACTGAAAAGAATATATCGCTGTTAAAAATATGTGCAATGTTAATATACATTTAACATACATTTGTATATTAAATTTAAAAACTCGGTATATGAAATATTCATTAGGAGGCTGCATATTAAGTTTCATATACATTTATATTGAACAATTCTTAGAAATGTCAGGTAATTTCACTTAAAAAAAATTAAGAATAATTTTGGCAGTAATTTTAAATTTTAAACAATGAAGCATAATTTTGTTCTATAGTTGAACATAAATTGCACTGGGTTTTAAGTGGAAAAGTTCAATTAAGCGAGTTAGATGTACCTAACCTAAAAGCACCCAAATAGCAGAAGAGTTTGCGGCAAACTTGCCTAAACCTTGCGATGCAAGGTTCGGAAGATTTCATCGCAAGGTTCAGGCAAGCTTGCTGCAAACTCTTGTGCTATATGGGCAGCGGTACGCACGTTAAAATACTGACATTTTCAGTGAATTATGAAGAAAATGTCACCCGGACGTTGCACTTTGATTATAAATAAGAATTTAGCCGACAAATTTTATGTTATTACTTTAGTTTTAAATATTTGAAAAGATTTGAGTGCATCACAGAACTTTAAGCTTTCACGCACTCTGTCTTACCGACTTTAATATACATGTGTATTAATTCTACAAGATGGTGGTACATTAAATTTAATACACGTTATATGCAAATGACTTTACTCACATGTATATATTGAATTTCGATAAGATTTTTTACTATTTAATTTTAGTTGGAGATATTTTAAGGAACTTTATATACTTTCTTCTAGTCTTTAAAGCTCTCGATGTGACTGAACCAACTTTAATTGGAAGGTCCTTGCATATTAAATTTTCCGACTAATTATGGTACTCTATAATCCCACGGACATTTTGAGATCAAAAACAAATCAAAAATCCATCTGGTCCTTTTTGTAAAAGTCTATTTTTATGTTTAATACAATAATAAAAATTAATTAGAAAAAATCTAAAAACATCTTAATTTTTATTAAAAATAGTTTTAAGTTATACATTTGCAAACTCAAGAAATTGGATACAAGGTATTACATTCCTGAAAATACTTTTCAAATAAAATTGAACACTATTAAAAACTTTCATTCAATTTTACTTTCATTTATATGAGTTAATCAAGTACATAATATTTATTAACAGCAGCGATGTTTATTTGTTATTGTCGTTTTTAATACATATAATTTGTATTAAATCAAAAGTGTGACAAAATTATGAAAAATGCAACGAACGACAATGGTAATTATGGCAAATTATGTTTGGGTTTGAAAATATCATCGCGAATTCCTTCTTCACACTCAGATTTGCCTCTTTGAAACATAATAAGCACATGGGGCGAGCAGTGCGTCAAATAAATTTTTAAGGCACCAGTGCCTAAAAAACTACATAATTTTCTATTTTTTGCCAGGAGGTAGTACAGAAAGTAGAATGTATGGCGGGAGAACATAATACCTGCTCATACGGCACTTCACACTCGTCAAGAATTCCTTATTTTCTATTTATGCGCCCTTGCCAAACAAATTACTATTCTAAAAATTTATAGAGTTGTAACAGTGTTTCATAACAATAATTTACAAAATTGATCACGATTAGGTAAATAATATTTTTTGATCATAATTCGTCTTTTGCGTGCCAGTCTTCTTTAATCATATCCGAGCCTTTCTCAGCAATCATAAGAGTCGGTGAATTGGTATTTCCACTAGGAATTTTTGGCATAATCGAAGCATCAATAACCCTAAGTTTTTCCACTTCGTGAACTTCGAGTCGAGGATTTACTACTGCTTCTGAATCTCCAGCAGGTCCCATTTTCGCAGTTCCCACAGGATGATAGACAGTGCTTGCAGTATGACGAAAGTTGCATTCCCAATACTCATCTGAATCAGGCTTTGTGTGTCTACAACCAGGAATATTAAAAATATTCAATTTCATTTCAAGTTTTTTTAACGTCTCAGTGTTCAACAAGGTGCGCACAACTTTTATTGATTTAATCATTGTCTTCATGTCATCCGGATGGTCAAAATAATTAGAAACTATCTTCACATAATCTTTAGGATCTGCACTCCGCAATTTCAATTCCCCAACGCTTTTGGGATTCAATAGAGTTGCTCCTAAGAAGAATACATCATTAGCTGCTACCAATTTCATGAGTTCATCCTTCAATGTATCTATTATTTGGAATGAGTTAGCTATGGCATCTATCTGGAAAAAATGCCCTTTATTCACATGCATGTGATGGAATTGGAAATTTGGATATTTTGAAGATGGATCGTCAACATTAACGAATGCCAAAAGGTCGCTTGAACCCGTTGTAGAAAGAGCTCCTGAAATTTTATAAAATATGTTATGTAATTTCTTATTATTTTTTAGAATATTTTATTCCATATATAAGAATCAATAAACTCACCTTTTCTATGGATTAAAAATTCGTAAGCAGCATCCAGGAGATGAGTAGGTTTCAAAGGTTTTCCAGTTTTGTTTTCAAAAGTGAATTGTACTCCAAAGCTGAAGATGTGATCTTCTAAATGTTTTCCCACGGGTAAGTCAACCAAACTGTGAATTCCCATTTCCTCAAGATGGTCTCGTGGGCCAATTCCAGACAGCATCAATATTTGGGGAGTTGCAATACTACCGGCTGATAAAATTACCTCCTTTGAAGCCTTTGTGTCCAAAATTGTACCATCTTTCAATCTTAAACGAACACCTGTGGCTGTTTTTCCTGACATTAATATTTTTTCTGCCTTTGTAGATTTTAGAACATACAAATTTTTCCTCTTCTTTGCCAAAGAGAGGAAAGCCTCTGCTGCATTCACTCGTAATCCATTATCTATTGTACCGTCTGCTTTCCCATATCCAATATTCTCTTTTCCATTAAAAGATTCGAGTACCGGTATCCCAGCTTCACTCGCTGCCTAAAAATAGGTTTCAGTTCTTAAAAATTGGCATCAATTGAAACCTGTAGCCTTTCAAATTTGAACAAATACATTTTTAAAGTCTGAAAAATGGAAATGTAATCAACTTGAAAAAAATAGAAAAAAAAATATATATATACGTAGTTAGCTTGCTCTTACCTGTAGTATCACGTCAGGTAATGAAGTGCTAGAGTAATTAAACTTTCGAATGCGTAAAGGACCATCAGTTCCGAAATATTTGCTACCTAATCGAGCAGCGAATTCCCGATTGTAACTCTCGGACTTCCGGAAGTAGGGTAAAACTTCTTCATAGTTCCAACCATTATTTCCCATTTTTGCCCATTGATCATAGTCTCTTTTGATACCATGAATATGCAACATCGCATTTATCACCGAACTTCCACCAAGTGCTTTGCCTTTTGCCCATCGACATGACTTGTTTTTCACTCCGAGACAGTAATTTTTGCTTGGCTCGACTTTATAGCCATAATCCTCCTCAGAGTTCTGCAAAGTTGAGAACAGTGCGGGAATCCTGCTATTCAAGGATGGATTTTCCCCTTCTTCAACTAAAAGAACCTTCCATCTCTCATTTTCTGATAGTCTGCTTGCAACAACGGAACCTGCCGTTCCACCACCAATTACTATGAAGTCGAATTCTATATTTTCGGTTAGTACTTCTGATGTTCTATCGGGCGGGTAAAGGTCCTCTGTATTTAGAGCACATTGGGCTGTTAAAAGTGCTCGTAGAAGATGTGTAAAAATTAAACTCATTGGTGCTCCACTGTCTGCTGTAGCACAATTCTGTGCCAAGCAAGATTCCACCTTTATTGTCTGTAAATAAAAAAAAAAAATCATAAATTTAAATGAAAAATTACAAAAATAGAGGAAAAGCTATGAAATACAAAAGAAAAATAAGAAGATTCCCGAAACTTCTAGAGAACCATTTTGATTTTCGAAAACAACAAAATTTCCAAATGACCTAAAATATATTTTTTTAATTAAGGGTAACTCAAGAGATTATGAAAATATGAAACTAAGAGATCAAGGAATTTAGTTGTGATGGATATGACTTTTACACGTTGCTCAAGATCGCGTAACAGGACATTCGACTGTGATAAGAAAAAAATTGTAATCTTTTAAAAACATTTGCAGAACAAATAAAAATATTCAAAAATATAGGAAAAATTACTATTTTCACGTTTTGTTTTAAATTTTTGACTTAAACGACTAAAAAATTCCTCTTATTTTATAGTCTGCTAAAATAATATGGAATGTTACTGGACATTTTAGAACGTTACGGACAAAAACTAGTTAAAAATAAAAACAAGGATTTTATCGTATATCATAATGTAACGATATAATAGATCGATATCTTATTTTATATTCTATTGTTACATTATATCGTTATATTATAATACAGGATACAATCCTCGTTTTTTTTGTTTCTTTTTAACTTGTTTTTGCCCGAAACTTTCTTAATAATTTTTGCTTCGATTATTGTTTTAACCAGCTTTTGCTACCAACCCCTTAACTATACCCACTTGCAGTTACTTCCGGGAGATGGGTAGAATGCCATTAGATTCAGCATAGGTCAATGGTCCATACTAGGCTCCCCAAGCTGCAATGTATTTGCTTGCGTTAAAGTTTGGCGAGGAGTTTTTTGGAAAAAAGGACCGAGAGTGCCACTTTTTCCTACGCATAAACACATTTGTACGTCGGTGAGGATAGGTGAGGGACCACACGAGCGTACCCAAAACCGTGTGCAAATGAATAATCATTTACAATTGTTCAAAAGTAATTAAAATCAAGGTTTTTTAGTTCTGGAATCTATATCTAAGAAAGATTTTGAAGAAAAGAATTGCTCGTGTAGAAAGAAATTTAAACTAATTCAAAGAAAATGTGATGTTTTGACGAATTTCTAACCTTTCTCTTTTCAATAAATATATTTTCGAATTAATAAATTTTTGATGATTTCAACAATCTTCTGTAATAATTTCTGGATGATTAGATTTTTTCCCCATTGTTTTATCAATTGAGATTGTTTTTCCATGTTTGTATGTCGTTTAATAAGTAAGAACTCTACATTTTCTCAGAGAAATTGATTTACTCACGTATATCCGTGAAAAAATTAAGATTAGGAATAATTCAAAACGGTAAAAACAACACGTTTTTTTTAACTAGTTTAAATTTCTTTCCACGATAGCAATTATTTTCTTCCAATTCTTTCTCGGACAGGTTCTTACACTAAAAAAAAACTTGATTTTAATTAATTTTGGAAAATTTCATATTATTATGCATTTGCTTGCAATTGTGAGTACACTTGTGTGGTCCCTTATTGGTTCTCAACAACGCAGGAATGTTTTTATGCGTGGGGAAACGTGTTGCCTTCGGTCCTTTTTTCCAAAAATCTCTTAGCCAAAATTTATCACAAGCAAATGCATTTCAGCTTGGGGAGCCTGTACAGAAAAAAACAGAAGTGAATTTTGGTTGCGGGTAACTTTCAAGTAGATAAAGTTGAATTTTTTTCGCATCGAAAGAAAACAAGATTCAATAGAGTTGACATGGTAACCATTTCCTATGTGGTGGGTAAATATTAACACGTGTAAGTAATTTTTGTTGCAGCTAAAAATTACTCTGAAATCGCTGTAAAGATTACATTTTGTTTTGGTCCATAGTATTATCCCTTACTCAAACCCGAAAATGATCACTTTTACTCTGCCATAGAAAAAAGCGTATTGCTCCTTTTCATATTGGACCTACACATATAAATTTTCAATTAGTTTTAAACAATTTTGGAGGTAATACTACTTTGGAAACGTTTGGAAAGATTGTGAAATACCGCGCCTAATGACCCTTAGTACATATATTTTTGACTATTTATACTACATAATCTTTGAAATCTTATCTTTAATTTAAGTCAATAAAACTTGAAAAATATCCACGGGTTTCTGAGATATGCGTTTATTCGGCGACCGGCTGACAGCGGAGATTTCGAAAAGGATTAAAACTGCAAATTTGACCGAAAATATAAGTTTACTATCAAATATACTTTTTTCCATTATTTTTGTTCCGCTGTAATGACAACTACAAAACATCAAAAATAACTTTTAAGGATAAAAGTTAAGAAATTACTTTAAATGGTATAATTATTTACTTCTTATCACTGAGTACATAAATTCGATAAGGTGTTCATCGTGCTTCAAGAATGCATCTATTTCTTTAAGTGCGCATGCGGCGCATTAGCCTTTGCGCCACATTACCCTCCGTTCTTCTATAATTAGGAGTTTTATTTCATGTTTATCATTACCAACAAGAAAACAGTTTTTTCCAATTAGATTTTTTCACAAATTAAGGTTTCTAAATAATCAATTCCACTAATACGTTAATAAATAAAAACAATACCTGAAGTCACTATGTGTCACTATGTATCTCTCTAAAAATACCAGTGTTATTGCAAACAAACTGAACTTCAATTTTACTGACTGAGCTTTTGCTTTTAAAGTATTTGATACTTTCTCCCAAAGCTTTTGAGTGTCTTCTAAATCAGTTATGTTTACGAAGACAGACAGACGACTACTAAGATGCTTCGAGGATTAAGTTGACGAATTGGTCTCCCTACTTTTCTCCATTCATGAATACCTTTTATTCTTTTGGTGCCCCGTTCAAGTTTTTATCTCAAATCAAGCATCTATGCCTCTAATTTTTGCTTTCGATTTTTGAGGTCATGAAACTAGATTGAATTCCATGAAACTGGACCACAATATATATATATATATATATAAAATTGACCTTATAAACTTTCTCATTTATAAATTAAGGGCGGAAAGTTTATAGGTGCTAACCGTCATTTCTGAAATTTTACACGGTGACGGAAAAACGCTCGAATTTCAGTAATAGGTGTTGAACAATAAGCCGACTTAGAAAATCGATTAAGAAAAATATACATAATTTTGTACTTTTGAAAATTGGGTTATATCGGCCTATAGTAGAAGTGCACAAAAATGTAAAAAACTCATTTTCGAAAAAAGTGGTGGTTAGCACCCATAGACTTTCCATCCTTCAAATATTCTACAGTAGTTAATTTGTTTTCCTGTCACAGTCTAAATACTTTTGAGATTAATTGAAAATCTGAAATTTCAAATACTCTGCACTAAAGTTTAAGCTAATAAAACATTTTTTAATGATAGATATTACTCACCTATCTCCACTTATAATAAATTAGAATTATATATTCTTTTTGAATCCTGTATTGAACTGACTGAATATAGAATTAATATTAGCTATTTTTCGTTTCTCAGTGATTTGAGATTGACAATAGAAAAGCTGCCAACCAAAGGGCAATAGGTCCTTCTTTGTAATACAAATGTAGAATATCTATAGTGGAAGTTCCATTTCCCCTGAGTTTTTCTTTAGCATAAATAGAATTCAAAAGATTTGTTATATATCTAAAAGAAATATCTTATCTTTAACAAACATTTTAGATTATAATAGTCAACTAAACAAATATGAATTTAAGAAAAATAATTTTTATTTGTCACAAATAAGACTTTATCGTTGAACGATAGCGTAATTCATAAAGTGATACATTAAAATAACAATCCTAAATATTACTCTATTTATAATTTAAGTAAAAAGTTTTCTTATAAAATATTTAAATATATAAAATGTCAGGCAATAGCATTATTAGAGTTTATTTTTCACACTACTTATCCATCTACTTCTAATTAAGTCAGCACATTTTTCTGCCACCATAGCAATAGGTGCTATGGGATTGGCATTTGGTAATACAGGAAATATTGAAGCATCCGCTACTCGAAGATTGGGAATTCCGTGAACTCGAAGTTCTGAATCCACAACAGCTTCTGGGTCACTTCCTGGTCCCATTTTACAAGTTCCTGCTTGGTGATTTTCAGGACCAGTTTGGGCTCGAATTATGCACTCCCAATAAGCATCTGTGTTGAAGTGATATCTGAAAAAGAGATTATGAATCAGAACTGTTCCAAAATCACTACTGGATTAAAATCCAGTTTACGAATCCAATAAACGTTTTAGTTGCTTTAAACAGTTCAGAACTTAATTCTATAAAAATGAATTGACTCTTTTATGGAATTACCTAGAACACCAACGATGTGGTTTTTCTTCTAGCCTCAGGTCCCATTTCCTCATAGCCTTCGTTTCAGTGAGTTGAATGACTTTCCTGATCCCTTCGATTAAAATTTTCATATCTTTTTCATCAGTAAAATAGTTAGGATAGATTAGTGGATAATCAAGTGGATTCATAGATCCAATTCGAAGGTAACCTCGACTTTTGGCAATCACAACTGTTGGTCGAGCAACTATTTTTCTTCTCTGAGGACAAGCGCCAATTCCGCCATCCGGACATTCCATATGGTGACCAGTTTTTGGGCAGACAGAACTATATCCGTCGAAAAATACCTCAAATTCACGACAATACAATCATTAAGATTATTCTATTGGAAGTTTGAACAAAAACTATGAATGTTTAATTATTTGTTACCTGCAAATCTGATACACCAGGACTAGCATAACTACTTTCCATAAAAGCAGTAACCTGAGTGAGACCTGTACTAGCTAGTGGTCCCGTTCTATTCATAATAAACTGATTAACAGCATCCATTGTCAATATTTCATAATTATCATCCTTAAGGCTCATGGGAACTCCCACAGAGACATGATTAAACAGAGTTCTTCCAACCGGAAGATCCTTATGAACGTCCATCCCAAAATGAGCTAAATCCTCTTTTGGTCCAATTCCAGAATTCAAAAGAATGTGTGGTGATCCTATGGCACCAGACGTCAAAATAATTTCCTTATTCACCTTCACTATTTTTTTATTTCCTTCTTTGTCAATCAACTCTACACCGTGCGCATTCATTTCCCATTTATTTAATAATACTTTGGTCACGTGAGCGTTTATCAAAACGCGAAGATTTTTTCTTTCAGCAACTGGTCTCAAATAAAATCTGGAAGTAGTACCCCTAAGACCATCCGAAGTCACCATTGGAGCAACCATAAAACCGGTTTGGTTGTACCCATGCAATTTTCCAATTTTATAGCCTAATTCCTTTGCTGCAATTAGCAATTCTTCAGAAAATTCAGGTTTGTGCTCAAAGAGATTGATGTTTAGTGGTCCTCCTGTTTCGGTTCTTTTGAACATTTCGTCTGCTACTAATTGGGGATTCATGGGATTTTCCGCTCGTTCAAAATAGTGTTCAATTTCGTTATAAGACCAGCCTGGATTTCCAGCACGAGCCCATTTGTTGTATATTTCAGGATGACCTCGAACATACATCATTCCATTCATTCCAGCTGTGCCAGACACCATTTTTCCTCTTGGCCAAGCACATCTTCCACCATTTTCTAGGGAACAGGAAAAAATCATTTTCACAACAATCGTAGGTTTTCTTATTTTCCCTACTGTATTGGAAATTGTTAATATTTTTAATTTAAATTATTAATAATTACCTAGACATGCAGTTGGATATGGTCGTGTAGGTTCTGTAAGGTATTTCCAATCCAGGGATGTGTTTATTGCATTAAAAGCTAATCCTGGTACAGCAGTGAGTGAAGGTTCCTCTGGACCAGCTTCAATTAATAAAACTCTCCACCATGGATAATCACTCAGTCTTCTTGCCAAAATTGGTCCTGCTACTCCAGCACCCACGATTATAAAATCGAACCTATAAAATTGAATACAATTTTCATTCCTTATAAAGGCAACTTCCTAATTATCAATCAAAAATTTCGTATGTAGCCCAGAGTGGCGACCGTGAACCCGAGAAAACCGGAAAATGGCCGAAAATTGTTGAGACCATTGTTTTAGTCAAAATTTAAATTCCAACAATGAAAAATTATTTAAACTATTATCAATAAAGTGAATCGAGCGTGTTGATATTTGATTTAAAGTTAAACCAATTAGCTAATGTTACTCAGAGAAAGTGTCAATTTTTTATAGTTTGTTGAAAACAATGTTTAAGCAAATGGAAATTGTTGAAACAATTACGTATAAGTGGTGGAAATAGCAAAAATACGAGCATTGTGTCAAGTTTATTGATAAATATGTAAAGAAACTTAATTTTTCTGCCCTATTTCCGTCAAAAACATTTAAACAACAAAAAGTTGATTTGCCAATAAACAAACAATTGAATCGACCGTTGTAATTTTTTATATATTGCCTAATTAGCTTATATCGTTGTGCGGTCACCGACAAATTGCGATAAAGTGTGAAGAAAAAAGTATGTTTCAATAATTAATGATTATTAAAAAAATATGTGAAACTCTTGAATTTGCCCATTAAAAATAATCTGTGAAAAAGGGCTACGCAAAAGTTACAAATATGGGGGTGTTGCTCATATTTTAGGGGTTATTCATAAACTACGTTACCAACTTTGGGATATTTTTAACCACAAAGAAGACTTTTAAAAAATACTTGAACTTTCAACAAAATAATCAATTTTTTAACAAAATAGTTGACCTTTGGATCAAGTATAGTTCAGTTCTCAAGCAAAGCAGATGAATTCGGAACGAAAGATTAAATATTTCGTATTTCAACGAAACAATATTCAAATTATAAATCAAAAAGAAAGATAGACGAATTTTCAAACAATAAAGATAACTTTTTTACTATACAGGATGAATTTTCAACCAAACAGATAACTTTTCGATATAAAAAGATGATTTAACAAAATAGTTCAATTTTAAACTTACGAAGATGAACTTTCAACAATAATGTAATTTTTAATGAAGAGATATGATTATTCAAGCAAATTGTTGAATTTTCAAATAAAAAATACAAGTTTTCACCCAAAAATGGAATAGTTACTTTTTCCGTTTGAAAAATGAATTTTTAACAAAAAACAAATAAAGTTTCAACCGGTTGAATTCAACACAAAAACGCGAATTTTCAAGCAATAGTTGAATCCTCAACCAAAATGATGATTTTTCAATAAAGAAGAATAATTTTCTACTCAAAAAGACGAATTTTCAACAAAATACATGAATTTTACACAAAACAGTTGAATTTTCAAGCCATAAATACGAATTTTTTACAATGCAGTTGAAGTTTTAAACGGAAAAGATGAATTCTCAACGAAAAACTGTTTCAATTTTCAATAAAAAAAACGTTGAATTCAACTAAGGAAGACGAATTTTCAGCAAAATAGTTGAATCCTCAACAAAATAGATGAATTTTCAACCA
>JAABKJ010005027.1:0-23570 GCA_011634705.1 Andricus grossulariae
AAATGAAAATGCTTTTCATTATTGAGATTCAACGGTAACAGGGCAGCCGGCGAACAAAACATCTTGAATTAATAATACGTTCATCACGATCCCAAGAAATTGAACAAATCAGTAGAATTGATTTGGCAGCTTGAACCTCTGGTACACTAGAATACCGAGAGCTCTTTAACAAGTTCCTAATATTAAAAATTATCATCGCGTGCGTAACAAGCTGATGGCGGCAATGGGAAGATAGGATTACAAACCTTTTCACCTCTGTAACGTTACCTTTTACTCAGAATTTCACCCCAAAAAAATCAGTTATTGATCTGCTTGAGCTGCAATATAATGAAAAAGGTCTTCCAAAGTTCACAAGGAAATTCTAAATCACAGTAAAAGGTGCGGAACTTAAATTTCTAAGCGTATGCATGTTTTCTCCCAAAAATTGATATTCCATATCACGCTTAATAAAAGTTATTCAATATTTGATCAGTTTTCAGCCCTTGCATCCGTTTCACTGTGTAAGCGCAATTCATGCTATTATTTCCTGAAGAGATGGCAACTGTGGGTTAATGAGTCTTTGCTTGCTGCGTTAGTCAATTCAAAATCTTAGCCGTCTTTTAGCTCCTGATTTTCTTGGGCATCGTGGTTCGCAAGACATCATAGCCCTTTAGTTATCCAATTAAACATGCAGGGTCAATTATATTATGTGAATTCAACTCAAGACAATTGATGTCAGTATTTAGTTTTCTTGCAAAATTTATTTCCGACTCTTAGAATCGTTTGCGATAAATAGTGAATTGCTGAATTAATATCAGTGCCTCAGCTCACCTACAAATAAATTTGACTATTATTTGGAGGCCTATAATAGTTTAATAGTCAAATTTAGTGACTAAGACTAACGCCTCATTCGGCCAACATAGTTGTACTATAAGGGGTCTTACGTGGCATAATAACAATGCTTCAATTGAAATGGCGTAATTGCTCAATAGTAGTATTCTAATATCTCTATAATATCTAATACCCTCATATTAATCTATCTGTGCGAACTTATTCCCATTTTGCTAGCGATCACGTGTGGGAGGTGAAATGGATGGTGTGTGTTTTTATGTGTGCAATTTGATGTGCTGGAGTGAACTCAAAGCCAAGTGAGCAGTAAATAGAGGGAGAGAGAAACGCATCCTATGCTTAGTCTCTTCCCTCTCCGCAAAACAAAACATAGAAAAAAGCATCGTGCCGGAAGAAATGTAAGTGAACGATACGAACGTGCTATTGCATATGATTCAGAAGCGTCTACTAAGGGATCTCAGCTAAGAACTAAGTCAAATCTAAGTGAACCTAGCTTCGAAATACAATGACCACAATAATTCAGTAGTATCAGTAATTCCCCAACGTTAAGACCGCTAAACTTAAACCCTAGTCTATGTCACGCGTGATGTCGGTTGTTTTCATAAGGAGATAAAAGAACTTATTGCCTAAAGCGAATTGTTGATTGGCATGTCGGAAATATAGCAAGCGTTAATAGTTCTTGAGAAGCATTCACCCAGCGTAACCTTCTGGATGCATAAAGGGAAGAGAAGGGCTGGGAAACTGTAAAACGAAGGCCTGTTGTCATCAAAAACGAATTCTTAGAACTAAAATCTGCTGCAGAGCCCTTACAGGTGACGTGGAATTATCCTCCTGGCCGCCGAGAAGTAGAAGGAAATGAAAAAGCGGATAAACTGGTTAAAGAGAGAACAGAGCAAGATTCCGCAAAAGGAACCAGCACCTTCTATACATAAACTTTAAGTTTTCATCATAAGGACCCTCCACCTCCGCAACAAGTCATAGTGGAGTTCGGCCCACCTCAGGCGGAGAGCGAAGACAGCGATGTTGAGGAGATTCACGGATTTAATTTGAAGGATTTAGAAGAATCAATAAACAAGTTTAACGAATCCCTTGAAGAGCAACAACCCTAATTCCGGCTTAATCGAGCTATTGATTCAGTTATTTAGATTTAGTTATTTAGATAAAAATGATGAAAAACTTTTGGAACAATTGAAAATCCAAGGTCCCTGAAAGAATTTTATGATGACAGATTCACGTTCAGAGTAAATAGCATCCAACATGCTTTTGAAGAACATCAAAAATCACTGCAGTAGGCCGACGACTTAAATAATCCATATCACCAAGAGGTCCATACAAACTCAGGCTGTATAAAGGTCGTAGAAACTCAGCGACGAAATAGCGTGCGTTTCACTGGCGTTCCTGACGAAATTAATTCTCATCAGATGAAGAACAGTGTATCAATATTTCTCTCAATAAAACTGAAGATTATAACATAAACCCATAATGGTCGTTACAAAAAGAATTATATAGTTGTAAAAACGAGACGATTCGTTGAACTCGACTTGCAGGACGAGATTGCTGATCTATGAAAACTGCGCCTTGCTCTAAAAAAAGATGAACAGAAAACATGCCGTATGATAAATTCAGAGGACTTGCTTGGTTCCTGCTTCAAGATGAAATGTGTGACACCTTTGCATCTATTTTCTGGGGTGTTAATATCCAGATCACTCTTCGTCATGGTAGAATTGAAAAGCCCTGGAGGACTTAAGACAAGAAATTATACTGAAATGTCACGAGAGTCTAGTAGAACGACAGAATGGTATGACAGTCCGAGAACGATTCATATGGTTCGGCCTGCGGTACGAAATGAACAACTACATACGAAATTTTTGTAGATGTCTGAAGAATAAATTCACAAGAGCCCGTACGTGCGATCCAGTGGTAATTACCGATACACCATTTGGCGTATTTGACAGAGTGTCACTTGACACTGTAGGAAAATTCACTACAAATCCCGATTGTAACCGGCATATGGGCGATTTTCAAATAGATTTCAATTTGTCTTTCCCTCAATGTTTATTCGATGTTCCTATACAATTTTTGTCCCACCAAGGGCATGACAGAACATATGGTGGTCTACCTTATTAGTCCATTTAAAAAAAATTCGCCGTGATTGCGTACAACACGTCGGTTCATGAAGTGACGGCGTTTGCTCCCTTAGAATTATTTTTCGGAAGAACCACACGGGTACCTACCTCGTTTCCATCTGGAGGGGACCTGGAAACCTATTGAACCTACCTGCATGACATAATCGTCCGATTAAACGAGATTCAAAAAATCGCTGCAAAGAATCTAGTTGATGCAAAGGAAAGATCAAAGAAGTACCTTGATCAAAACTCTAGGCCGCTAAACGCGAAAGTGAATGATCTAGTATACGTGGTGAAGGATGTACCCGATGAAAAATTCAATTTGCGAAGTCATGGTCTATATGAGGTCGTAGGGTTAACCGATAATCGCAATTTAATTCTAGAACGTAAAGATGGCTCGCGAATAAGGAAACATGCTGACATGCGTGAGGTATTTAAGATTGAAGCCGGTTCAAACAATGGAAACAATGTATTATTCTCCTTTATCTATATAAAGCAACTGTATAATTATGATTAGAAACCTGAAAAAAATCAGGCCAACCTTAGAGTATTTGTTGCAAAAAGGTAAGCACAGGATTCAAAACTAAAGTAAGAAAAGAAACGCAAAATTAAACATATAATCCATTCAATTAAATTCAATAAAGTCCACGATTACCCAAGGATTATCTTGTTCGAAAATAATTTCGGGGTAGTGCACTGCTGAAGTGTTTCTTTTTCTCTTTACAATTTTTCTTATTTTATTCAGGGTGTAATCAATTTCACTACAAAATAAGTTCGATACTTATTTCCGAGAAGTCTCGATTGAAGACATACAGAATCATTCATTCCAAAATAATTCTATGATGGAGATTGAAATCTTGTGAATCAAGTTTAACTTAATTAAAGGTATGAAAAAAATTGTAATTGATAAATTCTAAATTAAGTGAATTGAAGAGTATCCAAATGCAAAACATTCTTCATAGGGAAGAAAATAAAAGCAAAATTGTTCAATTGACCTAAAATGTATGGTTTGTGTCTTTGGATCCCCCAATGTGATGTATATGCAGCGACCGGCATTGTACAGAGCGAATGTCTGTACATCATCACTTTCCTTACCAGCAATACCGAAATCTACTAAGAGAGTAAGGGACTCATGCGAAGTAGTGTTAGTGTCTGGAAACTCACCATTTTCATAGACGTTAAAAATATCAGGATTTCATTGAGACATATGCAAACAGAAACAAATCTCTACTGAAAAATTGTAAAGTGACACTCGGCGAAGAGTGCATTAACATCTTCGAATACTAATTTACCGACGAACATCGGACAACGGAGAACATCTCGGATGCTAGGATTTCTGCTAGAAATAATGAGACCTGCTGCAGGACTTGTCACCTATGATGATGAGCAACTATTAGACGCAAAATTCAACTAATTGAATGATGTGCAAAAGAACTCATCTTACCTCATTGGGAAACAAACCCATGTTTTGAGAGCTGATCTCGAGCAAATACATCCAAGAGAAGAAAATCAAGAAAGACAGCTCAATCATTTTAAACTTGATTTAGTCATTACTGCAGTGACGTTCAATCAAGTTAGAGAATATATGCCATAAATGAACTACATAAACACTTCGAATCAAATGCTGAGAATGATGGGAGCCAAGTTGGGTAGCTGCACAAGATCAGCCGATCAACTCCTAGATGTAATATAAGACGTTTAAAAAGGACATCTGCAGCCCTCTTTTCTAACTGCCAACCAGCTAGAGGTTGTATATCGACATATGCGAAACGATGCTCCTAAACTCATGTTTCCTACTCGATGACCAAGAGTCGGTATCGAGAAATTGACACAATCATGAACATCAACGATCATGGTGAGGAATGGATATTTAAGGTTCGTGCTGGGTGCATCACTTCTAGAAAAATCACGTTATCAAATCTAACATTTTCATTCAATATCCATACATCAAAAAATATTTGTGACCAATTATGGCTGAGCGTATATAAATTTCAATTCTACGTATACCGACATAGATGAATCTGAAAGAACATACATCCTAACGGCTTGAGATCAATTCTTCGAATGTGAATACCTTCACCAATATCATTTTTCCAAGGGATATCTTATCATCCTCGAGACATCATCCAGTAAAACTTGCCAGAGTGACTCATAATGGATCAAGGTAAAGACTTTAGCGGGATGGATTTACTCTCTCGACATGAAGCAATCAACAGAATTAATCTACCCAATGAAACTATTTATGGAAGATAAAAAAGAAATTAGAGGCATTTAGTGATCACTAGGCATTCCGCTAATATCACTGAACTCTTACTCGCCGATCGTGCATTGGATTAGGTTTATTAACAACCCTGAGAATAATTACCTATATTTTTCTTTCTGAAATCTCAATCGTAATAATATTAGCCTGTTTCGCTTGTATTATCAAGAAGCTTAATCAGACTTGTAACACAACTGTCAAGACGAACTGAGACCCGGTGGCCCTGTCCCAAAACCCGCGACGATAACGAGTGCCGTCGCGTCGTCGTCAGTCTTGCTCTATCGTTAGTGGAGGTGTCAGTTCCTAGGACTCTCAAGTGAAAACCCGTGTCGCCATCCCACCCTACGGTCTACTCCAGGGGAAGACCTCGAATCGACTCCACCACGTCACGAGCCGCCACATTTCGAAGATTCTGTAAGTGACAATAAATGCCACCTTATCTTTTAACTCGATCTTTTCACTCGTGTTTTACCCTTTTCTCGGCTTCCCACTTTCCATTTTCCCTCCTTGGCATTGCCCTGTAATACCTGGCGCCCAACCTGAAATCCCGCATCTTTCCCATCTCAAAATTCAAACCTGCCGAGAAATGAATTTACCTATGTGTATTTTGGATTATAATATGAAAATGATTGAGATGTGCCAATGACATAATATTTATAAAAATTATATTTATGTCCAAATAACTACACATATGTGTGCAATAATTTATCTAAATGTGCTCAGAATATTCTATATGTATATGAAACTTAATATATAAATGGATATACGTTTGAGACTATATGATTCATATGCCAGAAATCATTGAAAGCAATTTCGTATCGTGATTTAGGGAAAAAATACAAAATTCGAAATCTTACACGGGAATTAAAATAGCAACTCCGCTTTGCTTTGATGACAAATAAAATTGATTCTAGTTTAAAAGAGAATGAAACTAAAATCTAAATCAAAACGTGAATAAGTATTATGAAAATAAGATATTATATCTTTTCTTTCAGAAAATTAGAAATTCATCATTTTAAAAATGAAATCAAAAACTTAGGAAATTATTTAATAGAAATAAGTAGACCTGAGAAAAGAAAACATGGCAAATTTTGACCGTCATTGGATATATGATGCGCCGAACGAAAAAAAACCGTTCAAGCGCAAATAAGTTCGCACATGCAGCGAGCAATACCCGCGAGTCGCGGCAAGGTCAGGCGACGTATCTTGTAAACAAAGGGTCCTACGAAGAAAATAAGAATATTTTTGAATTCTAGAATCAATTAAATATCATATTAAAATTCTAATTAAACTTTTTGAATGAACTGGGAATTTTAAATTGAGATACCACATCGGACATGTATATACAGGGTGTTCTGTCAATAATAACTAAAATCTAACTTAATACAAATAAAACTCAGGTCGGGTACAATCACACAAATAATGACTAAACCCACTAACACAGAAAGCAATCACGACATTTGGACTTGGATGGTGCTACTGCACTTCCAACCGGAAATAATAATTCAAATAAGACCACAACGAGACCAGTAAGCGAAATTATGTTCCCAACTACACCCAAAAACAGGGACGCTATCTGAAAAACTATAAATATGTCATTAGGTCGCGGTAGAGGGGTTCACGCCAAAAGAGCATAGAATCACCCAGTATAAAAAATAGGATAAACCAAGACAGATCAACTAAAAGCTCTCAACCTAACAGAACCTTAGACTCGATTGAAAATACACTCTTTTGGGATCATGTAGATCTACCAAACCTAGATGGACCGTACCTCAAAAACAAGCTAAGACCAAAAATAAACAACGAAAGATTCCAATGCGATTCATTCCTTGAAAATAATACACGGTTTATTTTAGAAACCAATAACTTTTAGAAAGCGTAGAGCTCAACGAATTTATGAATTAACGAAAGGGAAGATTCTCTGAAGAAAGGGGAATGAGGGCAACCAAATTAGAGATTAGGCTAGATCTACCGGAAAATAGCTCATTTAAACATAGAAAAAAAATAATCAAGCCAAATGTCGGGAAAAATAGAAATGAGTTTCATAACAGGTATTCCGTCCAATTTAATTCAAGAGAAAATTGACAGGAATATAATCAATCTTCATACAATAATATTAAAAACAGTAGTAGATTGAGAAATAGTAATTCATAATCAAAAAACTCGTATGACAGTGAACCTTTAGAGAACAGAAACAAATCAAACCAAAACAGGACACGTAAAATTTCGACAACGAGTAACGGGTCAAACGGACTTTCTAGAATTCACAAAAATAACCCAGGCACAGATTAAGAATCCGACAATCAATTGAATAATGAAACGTGTCCAGCTACGTATTTTTCTTTCGGTATGGTACAAACACCTTTCCAAATCTTGAGTAATTTGGGAATTAAATTCCGAAATAACAAAGACGATAGTCCCGCGAATTTTCTCGAAGAATTAAAAAGATTTGTAAGGGGATACAGGATAAACGACCGCGACATCTTAGAAAATTGAACGCACTACTAATCTGAAATGCAAATGATTGGTGCGAAATAAATAAAAATTCTTGGGGTTGTTTGTCTGATTTTTTCGAAGATTTTAAAAACGCTTACATTGATGAAAGATTTTCTGAGGAAATGAGGCAAAATATTAAATTTTGCAATCAAAAAAGAACACAAGACATCCACTTTTACCTAACAGAAATTAGAAAATTCTCTACTAAACTCTACCCTAGAAAAAACTTAAAATGGGAATTACGTAGAGAATATGAAAACCTGAGAATAGAATATAAAATGTATATAAAAAGAAACGATTTTGAAACTTTTGAACAATTAGAGGACCCCAAACTATGACTCAGAAACTTGGTGGTTACCAACGAGTCCCCCGACACGCTACCGTATGGAAGCACACCCGAATGCTTTACCCCTCCCAATAATTGATGACAAAAAGAACACGAAACCTAGCAATAAAGTTAAAGAAATGAAAGACAGGAAAAATGTAAATATTGGGAATAAGCCATTAGTTAAACGAGAAGAAAATAGGAATTGAGATAGGAAACCGAAATTTGGAGGTAGTATTAACCTTAAAAGTGCAAGGTAACTTAACAAGAGTAACCCAACTGTAAAAGATAGCGACACCCCCTTGAACCTATGAATCCCAACCGATCCCAAAAAATCAAAAGCGCCAAAATCCATGTCACAAATCCTACAAATGAAATCCCCAACTTTATAAGCATCCCCACAAGCAAGACATTCCAACCCTTAGAGAGCATCCCCACCCAAGACACTAGCGATGACTCAAGCACACAAGACTCATGTAAAATAGGTAAACCTAAGATTAGGAGTAATGAGACACATAATTCTGGAAAAATTTTTCATGATGAAAAATATGAGAGAAAATATAAGGATATCGACAGTAACCTTTAAAATAATAACAAAGTTACTAATCAAAATAGAATGAGAAATGAATCTCAAAAAGCAAATGAGATTAGGGAAACCAAAAATAAGAATCAATGGATTAATTTTAAAAACAAAGCAATAAGATTGCATAGTATTTCGGATAGGTTAGGAAAAATCAACAAACAAAATGATTGTTCGCCAGAAATTGGGGAAGGTATTGTTGAGCTTAACGAAAGCCAACAATCTCAATTAGAAAAGCTCCTAGAAAAAAAAATTAAAACACACCAAGGAAAAGAACATAGGGCGACACATTCAACGGAACATTATATCGACATCCAGGCCACGATCCCATTAAACAGCGATATTACCACGTGAGCCGAAAAATAAAAGATCTAATTTATCAAACAGTCAATAAATGATTAAAACAGGACATAATAGAACCCTCCTTTTCTAATTGGTCTAACCCTGTGGTTATAATAAAAAAAAACCAGGGAAAGACTATAGATTCTGCTCAGATTTCAAAAAAGTTAATAATGTTACTAAAAAAGACCTCTACCCTATCACGCTTATGACAGAAATACTAGGCACTCTAAGATTAGCAAAATTCATCTCAAAAATTGATTTAAAGATAGCTTATTTACAAATACCTTTGGACGAAAACTCAAAACCAATAACAGCATTCACATTCCCTGTAAAAGGCATGTATAAATTTAAAGGGATGCCATTTGGTTTAACCAATGCTTCAGCCACTTTCCAGAGACTTATGGATAAAATGTTTACCTCAGACCTATAGCCAAACGTTTTTTGTTATTTAGATGACATAGTCATTGTGATTCAGAATTTTTAAGACTATCTGAAATATTTTAATATTGTATTAGATAAAATAAATTATGCAAAAATGATCAGACCAATGCGAGTTCTACTGCTCAGAAATTAAATATTTATGTTTTAATGTTAACGACAAAGTACTTCAAATAGAATATGAAAAAATACAACCAATTCCAGAATTCCCTAAACCTAAAAATATTAAAATAGAACAACGCATAATGGGGATGACAAGTTGGTACAGAAAATTCATCCCACATTTTGTCGAAATAATAGAACCAATAAACAGACAATTCAAAAAGATAAGAAATGGGATTGGGAATTAGAGGAAGATGAAGCCTTCCAAAAAATTAAAGATCTCCTAACTTCAGCACCTACATTAACCTGCCCAGATTTCACATAACCCTTTCAACTCGAAACCGACGCGACTAATACGGGGTTAGGAGCCGTACTTACTCAGATAATCGACGGTGTAAATTATGTAATCGCTTACGCTGCTATTAAAAGCCTAAATGGCGCCGAATCTCGGTACTCGGCATCGAAAAAAGAATGCCTAGCGGTAGTTTTGGGCTATACGAAAATTTTGGCTATATTTAAAAGGTTATAGCTCATAAAAAAAATCACGGACCACTTAGCGTTAAAGTGGCTCCATACCCTAAAGAACCCAACTGGCCGATTATCCAGATAGGCATTAGAACTTCTCGAATATGACTACGAAGTCATATATCGAAAAGGAAGTTCAAATTTCATCCCTGATGCTCTCTCGAGATCAGAAGAGTCAGAAAAAAATATAGCATTTGCGTTAGCTTGTAGCATAGAAAAACCAAAAGCGGAAGTTAGCGACAAAAAAAATGAATGGTACTCTACTAAAATAAGATAAGTAATAAATAGACCAGAAAAACACGAAAAATGGTGAATTGGAGATTCGCAACTCTATTTTTACAGAACCGACCCACTAAAATCTACTCTTCTACCAGACACTAACCCATGGAAACTCGTCATATCTAAAAAATCACGAAACCAAGTTCGAAAAGAAAATCACGATGACATACAAGCAGGACCCTTAGGTTCCGAAAGAACGCACGCGAGAATTTCCGAATACTACTTCTGGCTAGGGATATATTCGGAGATAATTAAATACGTAAAAAATTGTAAAACATGTCAAAGTACGAAACCATGTAACCAACCAAAATTAGGACTAATGGGAAGAAGAATCGTCGGAAAACCATGAACCTAGAAGCAACTCAATCGCTCAGATAAAATATAGAAAAAAATAGCGAAATCGAGTTTCAAAGCGTAGATAAGTGGACGGAAAGGTTGAGAAGGCTACAAATTATTGAAAACGAAGTTCAGAAAAATTGTGACCAGTCAAATAATAGACAGGCCAGCAATTAAAATTTGAGAAGGAGACAAGTAGAATTTAGAATAGGTGATAGGGTTCCTCAAAAGGTAACCAAACTGTCTAACAAAGCGGACAAAAAGGCAGGTAAGTTATACGACCAGTACGAAGGTCCTTTCGTTATTAAAAAGAAAATTTCTCCAACAATCAACGAATTAAGAAATGAGAAAGATAAGAGTATAGGTGAATGGAACATAAACGATTTTAAATTGGAGAAAGCCAATACAGATTCAGGTGAATAACAGTATGAAAACTAATAACTTTAGGCTAGAAATCTAGATTTAAGTAATGGCAAAATGGCGGGGCATCAATACCATCAAGCTAATAAACCGACCCAACCAATTACAGCCTTCCTTCGTAACGAAGCTCCGAAATAACTCCGTCGCCGACGACTCCACCAGTCACCGACGACTTCACCGTCACGAACCGACCACTTCGTCGCAGGTACCCATTACCAAAATGTAAGTGGGAAATAAACGTAGTAACCAATTACATCACTCGTTTGATTGTATCTAATCCTCTTCTTGGCAATGCAACTCTTACTTTCATTCTTCGGTTTTACCCTTGTATCAAAACTTCAGTTACAAAAATACATTTGAAATGAAAAAAAATAACTTTTTGGAAAAACGACACAAGCTACAATAACACTTTATTCAACAAAATGTTTCGTCTGAATTTATCTACAAGTTTTATCATGAACACTTCGCGCTGAATGCGTATTTTTGGTTCGAATAGTATAAAATGACATTGACATAATCAAATTAAATTTAGGGGGAAACGATGCAAGATGCAATCAAATATGTGATAACAATTTTGTTTTTTGTAGGATGCGCACTTTTTATTTCATTAAAAAATCAGAACAATGAAAATACGTCTGTTTTAATACTTATGCATATAATGAATTGTAACAATATAAATTTATTGAAAAGATAAATTTTTCAGATTATCTCAGAGTAAAATCCAATGCAAAATGATGAGGAAAATGGAAAAATTTTTTAACGTAAAACAATTGACGAATTCCGGGTATCGTGCTCGAAGGAAGGGATCCCTCGATAAAAGCCATATAGTACGGGTACTTACCTGGTGTCCACCGGAAAATTACTTGAAAACCTGTTGCACCTACTCGCATGACCAAATCGTTTGATTAAACCAGATTCAAAAATTCGCCAAAAAGAATCTGATTGATGCAAAGAATATATCAAAGAAGTACTATGATCAAAAGGCTAGGCCGCTAAACGTGAAAGTAAATGATCTAGTATACGTGGTGAAGGATATGCGACATGAAAAATTCTATTGGCGAAGTCATGGTCCATACAAGGTCGTATGACTAACCTATAATAATAATGTAATTCTAGAAAGTGAAGATGGCTCGCGATTTATGAACCATGCCGACAAGCGTGAGGCATTCAAGATTTAAGCCGGTTGAAAGACTGAGAGCAATGCATTATTCTCATTTATCTAGATAAAATAACTGCATAATTATGATTAGGAACCTACAAAAAAATTAGGCCAACCTTGGAGTATTTTATGAAACAAGGTAAACACAGGAATTGAAACTAAAGCTAGAAAAGAAACGAGAAATTAAAAATAAAATCAATTTGAATACATTTAATGAAGTGCATGATTACCCACGATTATTCAGAATAATTCCGGGCGGTGAAGTGCTCTAATATTTATTTTTCTCTTTACAATTTTTCCTATTTTGTTCAGGGGGTAATAAAATTCACTAAAAAATAACTTCGATAGTCAATTTCAAGAATTCTCTATTAAAGAAATACATAATCATTGATTCCGAAATGATGTTGTGGTGGGGTTTAAAACCTTGGTAATCAAAAGTAATTATTTAAAGGTACAAATAAATTGTAATTGATAATTTTTAAATTAAGCAAATTAGAGATTATCCAAACGCAAGCTTTTTTCATAAAGAAGAAAATAAGAGTAGAATTTTTCAATTAACCTACAATGTATGATCCGTGTATTTGGATCCTCTTATGTGATGTACATGCAGCGACCGGCATTAGACAGAGCGAACATCTGTACCGTATCTCTTCCCTCACCAGCAGTACCGGGATCTACTAAGAAAGTGAGGGACTCATGCGAAGTTATGAGAGATGTTATGAGATCTGATCTCGAGCAAATACATCCGAGAGAAGTAAATCAAGAAAGACAGCTTAATCAGTTTGAACGTGATGTAAACATTACTGCAGTGACGGTCAATCAAATTAGAGAATATATGCAATAAATAAACTACACAAACAATTTAAATTAAATGCTGAGAGTGATGGGAGCCGAATTGGACAGCTACACAAGATCAGCCGATCAACTAATAGATGCCTTATACGAGGCTAAAAGAGGAACTACAGCCCTCTCTGTTAACCACCAATCATCAAGGTGCATACTGCATATTCCACTTCTCAACAAATGAGATTATCAAATCTACCATATTTATTCAATATCCGTAACACAAAAAAATATTTGTAACCAACTATGGCCGGGCGTATATAAATTTTAATTCCAGATATACCGACGTAGATGAATCTCAAACAACCTACATCCTAACGACGGAAGATCGATTCTTGGAATGTAAGTACCTTCTGCAATATAATCTTTGCAAGAAAGATCTTATCATCTACAAGAAACCGTCCAGTAGGACTTGCGAGAGTGAGCTTCTGTGCCCCTCAACACAAGGCACGTTAAAAATTGCGATATCAATATTTCATTCCAGAGCAACTTATATTGGATCAAGGTGGAGACTTTAGCGGGATGGATTTACTCTCTCGACAGGAAGCAGTCAGCAGAATCAATCTGCCCAATGCAACCAATAATAAAAATTTAGTTATTAAAATTGGCAATAGTCCAGCTCGGTCCAGGCTGTATATTGAAAACGGAGTCCTAAATTTTAACCAGTCTTTCAATTAACCCACATTCTACATAGTTTATTTATGTGCTAATTCTACATTTAGGCCTAACAAAAATATCACCTGTCGTTGGACGCAATAACAAAAAGATTAGTATCACTCAAATCTCAATAGCAATATTAGCCTGGATTTCTTATATGAGCAAGAAGCGATTTAGGAGGCACAGTATTAGTGACGTCAAACGAATTGCTTGAAATTTCAAAAAAGCTGACCTTGTGCAACACCATAAATATGAGATAGAAACCAGAAATATTTCCAAGAGCCACCAACACGAATTCAAATTAGATCCTTTGCAAGAAAATCATCCGGCGGGCTAATGAAGAAGCAGTCAATATATCAAAAGTATCGAGCATGCCCCTGCCCAAGGTACAGCTACTAGTGCAAGCACTTCAACTCATGTGAAGTGATTAGTTATTGTAAGTGATACCTATAAAAACAAAAGAGAAAGAAAATGCCTCTAAGTGTTTAAATAAAAAAAGTCCAAAATTTTAAAAGCGGAAGTGTAACATTTAATAAAATTTCGCACAAATGTTTCATATTCTCCATATTAAATTCAAACGACTACACAGAATCAGATAGGATTGAATGTCAATTACATTACTTTTTTATATAATGACTAAGGTGCTTGTGTGAATAAAGAATTTAAAAATCACTACTGAGCCGGAATACGTCTACACAAAAAGCGTCTAAGTGAACGACAGTTTAACTCGTGACACGTTCCGAAAAGTTATCTCATGAGTTGATTACCTTCTTACATAACTCAACAATCTTACTGTATGAAAATGATGAATCCAACTAGCAAAGGAATGGACTCTCTATTTTGACCCCGTTATCGAGGACAATAACAAAAATTTCCAGGGTATGTTTTTTACATACCGTCCTGGTAGGTGCATTTTCTTATCTCCCAGCCTCCTTTCTATGTAAGAAGTCGTTTTTACAGATGATCTGACCTGTGATAAATAATCCCTGAAAATAATATTTGAACTACCGTTGCCTAATTATCACGTATGACGTATGACACTTTTAGATCATCAGACGACAGAAGACAAATCGCGAATTTAAGTGCCATAACGACGCACAGACGTGCAGCAGTTTAAATTCGTAAACAGCAGAGATCGTTTTTCACCGTGAACGATGTTTAGATTCTGCGAATAAGCTTACTAAACCCAGAATAGAAACAACGAATCGGTCCCAGTGCAGTTGTCAGACAATTGCAACGGTCCAGGGAGAGTTCTGAACCTAACAAGTTTCATCCTTTCCCAAAAATGAGAAATTTAGTCATTGCCCACTCCTTCCTGCCCCTGGCGAATGAAGTGTGGCAGCAGCTATAAGTAAGGGTAAGTCGAATATGAAATCGCTTGTGAATTGTTGAATCCGTTGGAATTATTCTATCTGTTTTCTCTTCCATTTTCTTTGAATTATAATACATTAGAATCAGAACTAGAGTCAGTGCGTCAGTTATTCAAAAGAAAATACTTATTATCTTCGAGATTCAACGGTAACAGGGCAGCCGAACGGCCGGTAATATAGTCATTTGCATTGACATAAAATTTTATAAAAAAGCAATTCGGAGAAAAAACTAAAATAATGTTTGAATGTTTTTAATTCAATTATCTCTTGATTTTCATTCAATTTTGATTCAACTCCAGGCTACAAAGATCATTATGTTTAATTTGACAATTTTTTTATTGAAATAGATATACACACTCTCCAGTAAATCACAATTTGTAACAACTTCCATAAAAAGGTGTGGGAAGATTGGGCTATGTCTGCCTTACATGCCATCCCTTCATTTCATCTGATGTCATATTCTTAACATCAACGCTTATCATATTGATTTTGATCCTTGAATAATTTCTTCCTGTCTAATATATTTCACGAAGAATCCCAGTATACATCAGTATTGCAAAAACGTCACCATTTGATGTTGATAACACAACATATTCTCCGTTTGGCGTTGAGACGGTCCAGTCTTTCCTCATAATCTTATTATATAAAAATAAGTATCAAGTATAAAGAGAACTGTTGAATTTAACATTTACAATTTCAAGGGACGGACGACAAATCAAATAGGTAAGCCCGTTACTCAGAGAAGCATTTGCTATCTGGAAAATCAAATGGAGCGTAACGATGACTCTGCAAATTTAAGAATCGATAAATAATGTGTGTGAACGCAGAAATAAGTGGGGATAGTATGGGTCCGATGTGGGTAGCCACTAGGTAGCATATTCATTAATCGAGGAGAACTCGTTCCCTTCTTCCAAAATGCTCAGGGTGGAGAGACGTGTTTGGTCTTTGCTTTATTAGGAAAAAAAACTGTCAATGAAAACAGAGCACTTTAACTAGCTTCATACTAAGCTTCGGGAAGGAAAGCTTCTACCCGAGATTCTCCTCAAAGTGATTCATAAATCATTTTAATTCATAGGTTTTGAATTGAAATAATAAATGTGAGTTTGTGGGGAGTTAAAAAAACTCAAATGTGTGTGTGATGCGTGTAACAACTCTTCACGGTATTTAATTATAAGGACCTTGTTGTGCATGCTTGCAGATTGAATTTTTAAATCAACTGTTCATTGACAATTCCTTTTATTTTAAATAGAAATCAAAATCATGTGGCTTCTCGTAACGACCCTGCACCTGATTAAAAATTAGGACTTCATTGTGCGAGTGAGCTTAAAGCTTGATAAAAGAGATAATCTCTCGTAATGACCCTGCACCTTACTAAGTATAAGGACCTCGTTGAGCAAGCAGAATTAAATAAAAAATTAAAATTGCACTACTCGTAACGACCCATAAAATAGATTCGTAAAAAAGAATTCAATTGATTACTCAAATACGCAATCATGTATTTCTTGAGTGAATCTACAATCTGTCTTTTTCGTTTAAAAATAATAATTTTAAACTAAGTGGGAGACTTGTTACTGTAAGAGTTGGTAACACGAAATTTTAGTTCCTTCTATTCTCAAATTTGGTTACAAAATGCTTAGGGCTAGTTTTAACGTCCTATCAGTATTGAAATCAACTTATATCTTTGGTTGCAATTGACTGGACAGAAAAGAGTAAACGCAAATTAAACGAAACTCCTGATAAAAATAATTATCATTGAGATAAGTTCAAAACGTAACACTACCATTACTAAAAATTAATGTAATATTTAGTAAATTCACATACTTTTATTGAAATTAGCCATATTCACTAAGAAATAAATTGAGAACAATGACAAACACTAAATCGATCCCCGGTGAGAGAACTTGATAATGTTGCAGCGTGATAAAATATTATCATTTCCTACAAGCAATTGAATTTATTTATCAGCCAGACAATAGCATCTTCGAAACTCAAATTGCCCGTTCTGATTTGGCTCGGGAATGAGCCGAATATATCCAAGTTGTCCAAGTCCATTTCCTAGTACTTTATGAAAAGTATTCCTGCTCAGAGGAGAACTGGACCTGGCATGAAGAGGAGGCTACTCATGAGAAGCCCAGACAGGCGCATTTTGTCTGGCACATCAAGAAGAACCAGGATAGCGTTTGCAATTGAGATTCCATTTCGACTATAATGAATCGTGATTTGCAAGAGCTTTAATAAAACTGTTTGGGAAGATTGGGTGATCTTTGCCTACTGGACAACACCTTATTTCATCTGCAGTCAAATTATCAACTGCGCCGCTTATTAAATTTATTTTTATTCGCGAATTATTTTCATCTGTCCTATATATTCCATGAAGTGTCCCACTATAATCCAATATTGCAAAAACGTCACCACCGGATGTTGATAATACAATATATTCTTGGGTTGACCCAAGCACATAGTCCGTATGATTTATTCGCATTTGAATTGGTTCATAGGAAGGAAAAACGTATCTTCGAAATTCAAATTGCTGGTTCTGCTTTGTGCAAGGAATAAGCCGTATATAGCCAAGTTGTTCTATTGCACATCCAAGTACTTGAACAGAAAGAGGCCTTCCCGAAAAGGATCTGGACCTGGCAGGAAGAGGAGGCTCCTGAGGTGAAGTCCTTTTTGGTGAATGTTGTCTGCCAGTAGAAGGAGAGTCAGTGTTACGTTCGCTATTAGGATTCGATTGGGACTGTAGTGAATCTTCATTTGCTAAAGCTTCAATGAAAGTATTAGGGAAGATTGGGTAACGTTCACCTACTGGACAATATCGTATTTCATCTGGGGTCAAATTACCAAGTTTGCCACTTATTAAATTTATTTTTATTCTTGAACGAAGTGTATTTGTCGCATATATACCACAAAGAAACCCGCTATGCTCTAATATTGCAAAAGTGTCACCATTGGACAATGATAAAACAATATGTTGTTGAGCTGGCACGGGAATATAGGTCCTTCTTTCTGTTCGCAATCTAATTGGATAATTAGCAGGAAAAACATATCTTCGAAATTCGAATCTTAGATTCTGATTTGTGCGGGGAATGAGCCGAATGTATCCCAGTTGTCCCAATGGGTATCCAAGCACCTTAGGAGAAGGAGGCAAACCAGGAGGTGACCTGTCCCTGGCACGAACTGAATGCTCCTCAGGAGCCTGAAGTATACGCCGATAAGGAGAAGAGCGACAGTGAACCGGGCGGGGAGTGTCAAGGTAATCTCTGCTTGACTGCGAAGTTAATTCTGCGAAAAGAAACAGAGGATTTATGTTTCTCATTCAACAAACCTCAAAAAGAGCTTGATACTTTATTTTATTCTTGGTATAATATACTTTGAAATCATAAGTAAAATATTCTGTAAAAAAAGTTCTGCCATATAAATAGCAGGTGAAGAATGGTTGAGGCTCACTGTGTTTGAATTTTTTACAGGTCATTGTTTTTTCTTAATTTTTGGAATTTATTCTGAATTTGTTAAAAACCACCTGGAGTTTTTATAAACTTCATGGAATTCTTTTTAATTCTTCCGAATTCAGAAGAACATGAGTCCGATTACTAATGCCCGTTAGTCACTTCTAAATAATTTTAGTACTATTTTTTTTTTGTCAAATGAGTTACTGTAAAAATTGAGTAGATTTTTTGAAATGTGAAAAACAGATGCTCCTGGACATGCAGTGCATTTTTGGGTTAATTAAATAATCTTTTTAAGGCAGCACTTCTTATCACCACGGCTGCATGTCCAGGAGTGGACATGCAGCCATGGTGATAAGGATTGCTGCAAAAAAGTGTATTCAATTAACCCAAAAATGCACTGCATGTCCAGGAGATAATGTTTTTTACATTTTAAAAAACCCACTTAATTTTTACAGTAACTCATTTTACATTAAAATGCTAATTTTAATACATTATTAACTACAAACTTCGGATTTTTTGATCTTTTAAAACTAAAAATCTGACAAACAAAAATATGCATAATATTGAAAAAATAAGATCATTGAGAATGACGAGTTAACCTGAATAATTCAGCGACTCGTACTTTTCAATGATCTGATATTCTTATATTTTTCGGCAGTACATTTTGAACATGAGAAAGCTTTTTTATGCTGAAAAAAATTATGTACAGAGGTTCTAGACTTTTTTTCATTTTCAGGTGCTTATATAAACATTAATTATACCTACAGAAACTCAAAGGGAAATCTGATAAAATTTTGAGAATTAGTCATATTATGCAGATCAAGAAACAAAAATACCATTTATGATTTTTCCAAAACTGCGAATAAAAATTAATTTATTTTATTTCAACTTCGCCCTATCGGAAGATGTTGAATAACATTCAAACATTCGAAAAGATTACACAGACATTTTTGAAAATTTCATATAGAATTTGCACACGCAAAGAGGCTTTCTGAAATCCATCAATATTTCCAAATATTTAAAGATTTCACAAACATTTCAATTATCGTAATATTTTCAAATTATTCAGTAATGGACAAAACAGTATATTATTTAATCAGATTTCGACTTTGACTATTCGTTAAAAAACGCTTATTAGCATTAGCGCGTCAGAGTGACAAAAGTACGCTCACGCGAGCTGTCCGCTCTGCTGGCGCAGATCTGTCGCACCCTCGCAAAAATCGAGGCGAGAAACGAGAAAGGACGCACAGTGTCGCAAAATCTAAACATTTTCTGCCACGCTAAATTTTTCATAATATCGCCTCAGAACTTTTTCTTTCTCTTCTATATGTTTTATGTTTAGACGACTCGATGCGGAAATTCGAATCTCCATCAAGGTTTTTTTTTATACATGCGCAAAGTCATGTGTCTCGACAAATATGCAGGCGCATGGCTCAAACCCAAACAAGTGCCATATAAACATATGTGAACACACAAACACAGACACATACAGGGTGACCAAAAAGTTTCGGGACACTCCAATAAGTAATTAGATATAACTATTTCCGAAGAGGTTAAGGTCAATCCTGTAGTAACTTTGAACGATGAATCCAATGGAGACCTTGGGTTTGAACTTGAGCTTGTCCTTCAAGCTTATTTCAAGGTCACCTTTTTTCAAATGGGAACCCCTGTTTTTGACCACGTCAATCGAAAGAGCGGGAAATTTTACATGCAAGCATGTACTCAGGTTGTAGGTTTGGCCTTGGTGGTAACGCAAAGGTCACTTCAACTTAAACAAGGTCTGGGTATTTTATAGAGAAGATAAAATACCTTTCAATGATAATACGGATATTCCCTTATCAACTCAACATGAGAAATTTAATAGTGATCTTGCTTTTGACCTTAAACTATTCCTTCAAGGTCATGTTGAGGTTAAATTTTTTTGTTAAATAGGAGCCTCTATTTTTGACAACGGCAATCAAAAGAACGTGAAATTGTACGTACAAGCAAGTTCTCACGTTGTAAGTTTGACCTTTGTTGTTACGCAGAGGTCACTTCAACTTAAACAAGGTCTGGGTATTTTAGAGAAAAGATAAAATACCGTAATTGATGATAAGGACATTCCTTTATCAATTCAAAATGAGAAATTCAATAGTGACCTTGCTTTTGACCTTGAACTTGTCCTTCGATGTCATTTCAAAGTCAACTTTTTTCAAACGAATCCTATATTTTAGTGTCGGAAATGGAAAGAGCGTTCAAAAATGTACTTAAGACACAGGTCAGGTGACACCTGACCTTATTATCATTGGAAGGTATTTTATATTTTCTCTAAAATATACAGACCTTGCTTAAGTTGAAGTGAACTTTGCGTAACCACCAAGGTCAAACCTACAACGTGAGTACATATTTGTACGTAAAATTCGCCGCTCTTTTGACTGTCTTTGTCAAAATTAAATTAAATTAATTAAATTAAATTACTCTCACAAAAGAGGTGACCTTGAAATGACCTTGAAGGACCCGCTCAAGGTAGAAACGAGGTCTCCATTGGATTCCTCTTTCAAAGTTACTGCAGGAATGACCTTAACCTCTTCGGAAATAGTTATGTCTTGGGACTTACTGGGGTGTCCCGGAACTTTTTAAAGACCCTGGCTGAAATGGATGCCTTCCTTCGTGGAGAAGTCTCGCAAGAGTCCGAACTCCGGACCATGAATTGCTCAGTTAATGGTGCTCCGAGAGGTATGTCTGATTGAAATCGAAGGCTCAAACCGACGATAGATCAAAGGACCAAAATACGTTCGCATCAACTGAACAAGAAGATTGGATGTGCAAGACAGAATACGTCGCTTGTTCAACGTGTGATTGACTACATAACATCTGGTTGACTGTTCACGGGAGGGTTTGAAAGTTCACCAGGAACTGAGGATCTTGAATCACACATTGAAGAAGTCAAAGCTGCTGACAATCAAGCAGCATATTTTTGACAAAATACAGCTGTTATTCGACGCAAGGAGAATACAGAAGAGAAAGAAATGGATCAGGAACAATCGAAATTTTCTCGCTGACTCATCTCGCCTCTTCAGTGATCACCCTGTTTCTGTCAGAAATTCACACAAGCTTAACGAGGTAGAGACTTTTTGGAGTGAGGTATACAAGATCCCGAAAACACCAAAAGTTCAAAGAAGATACTGACAATATCATCCGCTTCAAGGAATTTTGCGACAACCTCATGAAATCTGAGAAGGAATGTCCATCAATCATTGCCAAAGAGGTGAGAAAAGCACTTAAAGGAACGACGAACTTTTTCGGTGCTGGACCAGATTGTATCAAGAACTTCTGTTGCAAGAGGTTCACTTCTGCACACTAATATTTCGCCCGCATATGCAACTTATATTTGAAGTAGGAGAAGCCCATTCCGCAGTGGCTAGTGCTAGGACGCACTATACTCCTACCGAAAAAAGGCAACTTGTCCAACCAAAAGAACTACAGGACAATAACTTGTTTGAACGCACTGTATAAGATCTTCAGAGCTACCCTAAACAACAAGATTGTTCGACCCATCAGTGCGTTCTGTCAATGGCCTGGATTGACTAACAGAAAGCTTTTGATTCAAGCTCTCATAGACTTATCATTTGTCTGTTGGAAAGATTGAAGGTGCATCCACACATAGTGAGATGCATAGAGAGATTGATGCCTCTTTGGAAAACTAGATCTACTACCTCATCTGGAAATTATCGTGTGACAAAAAATAACTTCAACTTTCAGAGGGGCGTTTTTCAGGGCCATATCATGAGCACTTAGCTTTTTTGCATCACCCTTCTGCCTCTACCTCTCGCATTACGAAATTCTTCTAGATACCTATGTGGCGACACCAACCATCGCGAGCATAAGGTCCCTCATGTATTTTATCTGGATGACCTGAAGATCTATGCCTCTGGTGAAATCAAACTTTAAACTGCCATAAATATCGTAAAGAAGTGCACAGGCGAGATTGAGATGGACTTACTATTGGATAAATGTGCCAAAATTCATATGGAGAAAGGAAAGATTGTTGGCTTTCCCAAGGACCCTGAGCTTGTGGATATAAGTGTTATTAGCCATCTCAACACTTGAGAGACCTATACATACGTGGGCGCGCTTCAAAGCCGCATTCAGGACGTCACATAAGTAAAGGAGTCTTTTCGAAGCAGAAGCAAGATTCTTCTTCGACTGACATGCTTGCTGTCCCGGTTCTACTCTGCTGGTTTGGGGTGGTTCAATGGACAAAGAATCCTTTGCATGCCGTCAAGGTGGACGCGCACTTCTGAATCTGCAGTGTCTTAATAACCGAATTGTTTTACATACAGTTTACATCGTTGCCAATGGCAGAGATCCTCTCCTAAAAATGGTCAGGAATCACGAGATGATTTATGAAGAAGCGTTCCTTTACAAAGCCGCGGAGCAGGCGGCCGAGACCCTTGGCCTGAGTTTTGAAATCAAAAGTGAGGAAATGCATGGCTTCATATAGATGCTTCAATTCTAAAAGCCGAACAGAAAAAAGCAGAGTTTGAAAAATTTCACCAACAGCTACTCGACAAGTAAATGCACGGAAAGTTGCACAAAAATATAAAAAAACAGTCCTTGTCGGAGGAGCAAATTTTTGCTTTTCTCAGATCATGAGCGCTTGATTCAGGTACAGAGGGTTTTATTTTCACATACCAGGATATTTTCATTTCCACCTTGGCATACCGTAAACGCATTTTAGGTCAAGAAGTTTCAAGCGATAGGTGCAGAGCGTGTCATACACACGCTGAGTACATAAAACACACACTATCAGGGTGTCTCACCCATGCAGAAACGACGTATATCTACAGACATGATGCGGCCCTAAGAGTGCTTTATTACCATATTTCTTGCTCTTACGGTGTGGACCCCGACCCTGCTCTGCCGAACGCTCTAAGGGAGATAGAGTCAATTGTCCAAAACGGGAAGTGCCAAATTTACTGGAACTACGATTTTCGGACAGCAGTCTCCGTTGCACACTCGAGGCCTGACATTGTTCTCCAAGACTTCGAGAAAC
>JAABKJ010005028.1:0-23570 GCA_011634705.1 Andricus grossulariae
CATAGGCATCGTAGAGAATCTATATAAGAACAACATAACCTGAAACTTCAGTTTCAGATCAGCCCTGAAGAAGTGAACTGCAATGTTCACGAAACGTCCGTGAGATTCGTAGTTTTGCACACGATTGAAACCCGAAAAAGCTTTAAATTTATCATAAGTTAGAAGCAGTTTGTGGCTTTATTATACTATTTTCAACAAAATCTGTGTGCATTATTTTGGCTAGTTATACCTGGATTAGAAAAAAAAGTATAAAGAAGCTTAATTATGTCTTGGAATGTCATGAAAGAATTACAATTTTCACTCGAAACTGAGAATTTTCTAGAAGAATTATAATCGACAGGAATTATAAGGAAGAATTATAATGAAATCTCTTGAATTTTTTATCAGTTCTTTGAGACTGTATAAACTTGTTTAATTTGTTTGGATTGTATATGGAAAGCGAAATATACGTCAGCATATCTTTCAACATATATTGATATTTCTATTGCGTAGTAATTGATTTTTTCTTCATAAGTGTACAAATTGTCATAAATCTCACTGAACTAGAAGGAAGCTTGAGATAGCGATTTTCAATATGCAAGATCGAATACTTTCAACAGTGTTCATTATTTCGACTTTTATAGAAATTCTTTAAAAGTTGATTCTTTTATTTAAGAAAAATGTGGTACCTAATCGGCATACTCTGTCTCATCTTGGCGATTTGGCCCACTCCTATTGGTAAATATAATATCTATAATTTAAATTCCGATTTTATGCGCAGTGTATTTATTTTCTATTGAAAATAGTTTCTATGAAAATAATACTTTTTATTCAATGTTAACCTATCCCTAATCCGACCGAACTGAAATGTTGAGGAATTTACTAAACTGAAAGAAATAATGGGACGGTAAACGAATAATTCTGAAAATTCCATCCATATGGTATCGCTCGCTCAGCTAAAACCATAGAAAATGACTTTTTTAGGCATACACACAGATGGAAAATTCTCTAGAATTTGACTAGAATGATTCTATAGAATTTCTAAAGGAATCCTAGTCCACTTTCTATAGAATTACTTACACATGAATTCCGCAAAATTTCGAAAATACCCGCAAACACGAAGGAGGACCTTGACTCGATACGGGAAATGTGCGTAATATGCAGGTGACTTCTAAAAAACTTAGACGGGGAAGTCTGATCTGAAGGGACTCCCGATTTCTAGGCAACCTAAGTAGACCCTAACTCGTCCCAGCTTTAAAATGTGGCCCTGAAATGAAAGCCATACATGGCACACGCGAGTATTGAATCCAACCAAATCCGTGGTCCAGAGCAAAATATTTAGAGAATTTTAATTATCACTCCAAGTAAGCTTTTTCGAGAAACTATCATAGTTAAGTATATAGTCAAATATATTTCGTTTTTAAAAATAGGAAGCTTCGCGTAAAAGTCGTACATTGTAGCCTCCACCAGACGTTGCACTAGGTCAACAAAGAAATAATCTTCAAGAAATGGTGGATAATTTTTACACAAAGGGTAATGTGACACCAGATTCAGTCTAGATGGTTCCCGTGCTTCAGGTGTCGCACTAGGCGTTTCAAATAAAATTCTAAAGGAATTCTTTAAGGAATTGATGTCCAGGTTGTTGCTCTGCTTAGAAAAATCCAATAAAAATATATGCTATAATATTCCGTGAATTTTGTTTAAAATTCGTCTGTGTTGGTAGAACATTCATCCTGCTTGCTCAAAAATAATTGTTTTTGGTTGAAAATGCAACTGTTTGGTTCAAAATGAATTTGATTTGGTTAAGGGTTGAACTATTTTGTTAAAAACTCTTCTTTCCTGATTAAATATAACTGCTCTCGATTTAAAATTAAAATCCTCTTTGTTTGAAATATCAAGTATTACATGCTTCGATAATAATTCTCCTTAACTGAATTGAAAGAATTCTTCCAAACTTTTCAATTTAAGTAATTAATTCAATGTTTAGTAATCCTAAATATATGAGCAAAAAGAATACAACAGCAATCAAATAATTCAGAGAATTGAAAAGACTTTGCAGAATCCGAAAGAATTCTAAACAATTCTAAGAGTTTAACAGAGTCTTAAGAATTCAGAAGAATAAATTCAAAAAAATTTAATGAAATTGAAACAAATTATATAAATAAATTAAAACAAATTCAAATAATTTACGCGAGATTTAAAAAATTTTAAGGAATTCAAAATCATTAATAAGAATTCAAAAAATTAAACAGAAAAGAAGAGATTTCATAAACAATAAAATAATTGTATTTTGTGGGAAATTGGTCCATATTGATTGAAAATTCGTCTTTTTCGTTCCAGATTCATCATTTTTTAAACAATGTAAAAAGACTTCTAATATTTAGTTCTTCGAATCAGTATACATTTGTTTATTTCGCTTGGATTGTACATTAATCAAGAGCGAACGCTAACATGTTATCATATTTACATTATATACTACTATCGCGTAGTAGTTAATTGTTGTCCTTCATGATTGCACATATTGTCATAAATCTCACTAATTTAGAAGGACGCATGAGATAGCGATTATAACTATATGAGGCAAAATACTTTCAACAGTGTTCATTAGTTAAACTCAAATGCAGTATATTTACTTCCTATTCAAATTTGTTCAAATGACGATATCTCTTTTTTCAATGTTAAACTGTACCCACAAAAAATTCAACGTCGTTTTTCGGGCCGTTGGAAATTTTTTTTAAATTTTCCGAACATTTAAAGTTTGATATCATTTCACGGAACAGAATATTGTATCCGAACAATTCACAATTTTGAGGGAATTGCTACTCTGAAAGAAATAATTTGACGGCACACGAATAATTGTGGTTATTCAAACCATATGATATTTCTCTATTAGATAGAATCAAACGGAATTTTTTTTACATTCTCATCCTAATTAGAAGGTATTGGTTTTATGTAAAATTTGATTTAGTCGGTTTTCGTCAAATCTACACGTTTTGAGACCCCCTGAGACAGAAAAAACGACTTTTATGAAGGTCTGTAGTAGGTTGTAGGCACGATAACTTTCGAAAAAATTATCAGATTAGATTGATATTTGGCACACTGTTTTGAGGCCTGAAATGTTGGTACGACTTTGCTAGCCACCTGTTTTTGATAAAAATGTAAAAAGTTAGAGTATTTTCAAATTTTGAGAGTTGACCAAGAAACCGACTCCCTGAAAATAGCAATCAGATCCGAACTCAAAAGAACGATAGCAAGGTCTATGGGTTAATGTCTCTGTGCAAAAATTAATTTTGAACAAGAAGGCTCAAACACATTGTGAATCCAAATAAATGTTCTCCAGAGTATTCATTATGGGATACTGGAGTAAATATTTGATTAAACTATTAAAAGCTTTGTTATATATTGAAAGATCTCTTTTTTAATGAATTGCATCATTGTCCTCTCTCTTAATGTATAACATTTCCATGAATTCCCTCTTTCCTTGGTTCCTTTCATTATATAGGACTTTTACATCTTCCCAATCAAACTCATATCCATGTATGATTCTATGTTTTGACAAAACGCTATAATATTTCTCATTTCTATAAAAGTTATTTTGATGTTCATCTTTTCTTATCCTTAGCTGTCTTCATGTTTGCCCTATATATAATGCCTTGTAACTCCTACAGTTTATTTTATAAACCACATATTGTTTTTTCCATTTTTTCACGTATGTCGTTTACCAATTTAATGATTCTGTTAGGGGCCGTACTCAAATTATGTAACGAATTATCGGCCCTCTTCAAAAAACCCCTCGCCCCTGTAACGAACCGTAACAAAATATGTTACCCTCCCCCCCTCTTGAAGTACGTAATTTATGGTTTCCAGAAATGATAAAATATGGGACTTGAAACTAATGGAAATTTGTTGTATTCAAGATAATACATGCTTTGCAAGGTGAAAACTTCATTTTTAAATCTCTATGATTTTTCCTCAACCAATTTTTTATTTTCCCTGACCATGAACATTCAAATACCAGCATTTTATTCTTGTGATATTTTCAATAAAGGATCTTTTATAAGCGGAATGAAACAATATTTCATATACAAATTTAAAATTTTCCAATTTATTTATTTTAAGCAAAACAAAACTTGACTTCTAGGATGAAACATGACTTTTTGAAAAAAGACTTACATTTTCTACAAAGTAATTAAATTTCCAACTAAATAATTTAATTTTAAACCTTAAAAAATAGATTCTCAACAAAAGTGTAATAGTTGATATTTCAACAAAAAAATATGAAATTTCATTTCAAAAAAATGAAGTTTAAAGTCAAAAAGACGCTTTTTCAACAAATAAAGATTTTTTAGTTATAAAAGAAAAAGAATTCATATAATTTGTTGTACCTTGAAGCCAAAAGACAAATTTTCTGTACCAAACTTATATTTTAAGCAGAAAAGATTAATTTTCAACCAAAGAGATGAAGCTTAATGAAAAAAAAATTCAACAGAGTAGTTCAACATTCACCCACTCAGTTCAATTTTCAATTAAAAAAGATCAATTTTCAACTAAATAGTTCAACTTCAACTAAAGAGATGAATTTTCAACTAAAAATATCAATCTTAAAAAAAAATGATTTCTTAACAAAGGGGTTCAGCTAAAATTTTCAAACAAAATAGTTGACTCCTGGAGCAAAGAAGATTAATTTTCAACCAAACAGTTGCATTCGAATAAAAAAAATGAAAACTCTACTAAAACAGATAAATGTTTAAGCCAAGGAGACAACGTTTCAAATAAAAGATTTGAATTTTTATTTAAAAAAGATTTCAGTTTGACTTTTCAACATGCAAATATGAGTTTTAAATGAGAAGTAAATTGTCTACGAAGATACTTAAAATTTAAACACAAGAAGAGGAATTTTCAACAAAAAAGTTAAATTTTCAACCAAAAAGG
Organism: Andricus grossulariae; assembly: GCA_011634705.1. NCBI lineage: Eukaryota > Metazoa > Arthropoda > Insecta > Hymenoptera > Cynipidae > Andricus > Andricus grossulariae. The sequence goes on from JAABKJ010005028.1 coordinate 4,912, forward strand.
ATGACTTTTTATCAAAATTATTGAATTTTTAATGAAACAGTTGCGCTTTCATCCAAGAAAGATTAAATTTATACTAAAACAGATTAACTTTTTAATCAAAAAGACAAATATTTAAAAGAAAAAAAACAGTTGAATTTGTATCCAACAAATATTTCAATTGATTTTTCAACACAAAATGTGAATTTTTCTCAAACGTAAATTTTCTACGTAATAGTTGAATTTTCAATTAAACAGTAGATTTTTGGACCAAAAACGAAGACTTTTCAGGAAAATTATAGAATTTTCGAAGAATTAGTTGCATTTTTATCGAAGAAAGATGAAATTTCTACTCAGACAGATTAATTTTTAAATAAAACAGATACATTTTCAAAAAAAATTAGTCGACTTTTCATTCCAAAAAGGTTTTAGTTGATTTTTCAACAAAACAGTTGAATTTTCGATCAAAAAGGATGACTTTTTAACAAATTTATTGAATTTTCAACCAAAAAGTTAAATTCTCACCCAACAAAAATGAAATTTTTACTAAATCAGATGACTTTTCAAAGAAAAAGGACAAGTTTCCAAAAACATAGTTGGCTTTTCATACAAAAAAGATTTCAATCGATTCTTCAACACCAAAACATGAATTTTTCTCAAGGGGTAAATTTTCTACGAAATAGTAGAATTTTTAAGCAAAAATATTGACTTTTTAAGAAAATTGTTGAGTTTTTAAACAAATAATAAAATTTATAACTAAAAAGATAACCTTCAGGAGGAAGCATTTGCAACATAAAGAAACAGAAATACAAGAAAAATAAATTTCTAAGAAGAATATTATATCAGTGTTATCCCAAAATATCATTTAAAAAAATTCCTATTTCTTCCCTGACTAATGTTTCCTTTTCCCTGACCATTCATATTCAAAGACCAGAATCTTTTATAAATGGAATAAAACAATTTCAAAATGAAATTGACGAATTTCAAATTTATTCTGCTTGACAGTTATTTAAAATTATACAAATTCCCTCACTTTTGTAAGATTTTTTTTTATCTCTGACTTTTTTTTTAAATTCGTCTTTTTTCTTTAAAAATTCATCCGCTTTAGTAGAAATTTCATCTTTCTTGGATAAGAATGCAACTATTTCTTTGAAAGTTCAATAATTTTGATAAAAAGTCATCCTGCTGGATTGAATATTTGACTGTTTTGTTGAAAATTCCTCTTTTTGGGTTGAAATATGAAGTATCTTCGTGGAAGATTCACTTCTTATGTAAAACTCATATTTTGATGTTGAAAAGCCAAACTGAAATGTTTTTCAAATAAACATTCAAATCTTTTTTTTTTTTTTTGAAAATTCGTCACTTTGATTTGAACATTCATCTGTTTCAGTAGAATTTTCACCCTTTTTGGATACAAGTGCAACTGTTTGGTTGAAAATTAATCTTCTTATTTTGAGGAGTCAACTATTTTTTTTGAAAATTTTGTCTAAATCACTTTGTTAGGAAATTATTTTTTGTTGAAGATTTATATTTTTAGTTGAAAATTCATCTCTTTGGTTGAAATTTAACTATTTTGTTGAAAACTGATCTTCTTTAATTGAAAATTCATCTGCGTGTGTAAAAGCTGAACTATTCTGTTGAATTTTTTTTTCATTAAGCTTTATCGCTTTGGTTGAAAATCAATTTTTGTTGCTGAAAATTCAATTTTTGTACAGAGAGTTCGTCTTTTGGCTTTAAGGTTCAACAATTTAAGCGCATTTTTTTCTTGTATGACTGGAAAATCTTTATTCCTTGAAAATGCATCTTTTTGATTTTAATATTCATTTTTTGAAATTAAATTTTATCTTTTTGGTTGAAATATCAACTATTACACTTTTTTGTTGAGAATTTATCTTTTAAGGTGTAAAATTCAATTATTTAGTTGAAAACTTCATTTTTTTGTAGAAAATTAAAGCATTTTCTTAAAAAGTCATCTTTCATCGCAGAAGTAGCTTTTTTTAAATAAATGAATTTGAAAATTTCAAACTTCTGTATGAAATATTGTTTCATTCCGTTTATGAAAGATCCTATATCGAAATTATTATAAGAATAAAATGCTGGTATTTGAATGTTAATGGTCGGGGAAAATAAAAAATTGGTTGTGGAAAAATCATCGAATATAAAAAATGAATTTTTCACCTTGCAAAGCATGTATTATCTTGAATACGACAAATTTCCATTTGTTTTAAGTACCATATCTTATATATTATATCTGTCATGTTTGGCTTACAATTAGAATTTTCGACTTATTTATTTTCGATGTATAAAAAAACGAGTTCAGGGAGTCTCGAAACATAGAATTTAGAAATTTTAAACAACACAGAATTTTTAAATCTTGAAAAAACTTGTCTCAAAAATTTCAAAAATGCTCTAACTTTTTTATTTCGGGTCCAAAATAGTTAGTTACCGAACTTAATCTTTCCTTTTGGTCCCTAAAACTGTGATCAGCAGCATAATCCAATCCAAGTAGTCTTCCAAAAGTTATCCGGTATGCAGATGACAACAACGACAACAACGACGAGAACGACGACAGACAGAGACCATCGTAAAACCGGGTTTTTCGGATTCAGGGGGTCTCGAAACGTGAAAATTTGAAGTAATCCGCGATAGTCAGTTTTCACATAAAAACAATACCTTCTCATTATGATGAGAATGTGAAAATATTTGAAAAATGTAGTTTTCACTTACTAGAATGCCAACGAGTAATAGTTTATACCACATCTATCACTATTTTTGATTGAACGAACTTTTACTTCTTGCTCCACATGTTCTGATTCATTAGCCTTTAATTTCAGAACATTAATAGGTAATTGGCGCTCTTCGTTAATGCAAAGACCATGAGATCTAACTCCATTACAAGAAATGCTCCACCCTGTTAGACAGGCATATGAGAAAATTTCGAGAGAATATTTCGCCGAAAGTATAGAGTTTATTGCCTCGGAAGTATTTTCAAGCCACCAAAGTAAATCGGGTATTAACTTCCTTGATAATAACATCTTACTGTCATAGTTATCACCATTTGTATCAAAGGCCAGAAATTTTTCGCGCTCTAAGACTTTCATATGAGCCCAACTGTACTTGATAGCAGGACAGAAAGAGACTGAATATCTGAAAAACTCACCCAAAACGCTAATCTTACACTCCCCGATATCTAGCAATTCAAGCGCTAATTGTTAAACTTTCTTTTTTTACTGATGGGTAGTTCCATAATCATGTTAATTAAGTCGAAAATGAATCTTAAGAATGTGCAAACCGTAATTGGAGAAAATTTGCTCTTACCCTCATTATTAACGAATCCGAAATTCTCCAAAGAATTACAAGTAAATCGAACTGCTTCTTTATACTCGTCGTGAGAAACTCCAAGAATCAAGTTATCATCTGAATATACTACACAACGAATTCCCCGATTTCTCCAAAAAACTATCAAGCGCTTCAGAATTTTGGTAAAAATGAAAGGAGCTACGGATAGTCCGAAAGGGAGACAGTTAAATTCATATAAGGTGTTGTTAAACTGAAATATAAGGTATTTCCTGTCTGACTCTTTTATCGAAAAGCATGCTCATAAAACATCCCGGAGTTAATAATTTGGAAGCCGTCTTTCAATCTTCTAATTTAAAATAATCTGTGCAAATAAAATCATTGAGTTTTTTTAAGTTCAAAATAAACCGAAAGCCATCAGTAGATTTTCGAGCAAGAAAAATATCCGAAATAAATTTCTGACTAGACCATGTACATACTGAAACTGCTGCTCTCTATTTTAACTGGTCAATCATTTCTGCAAGCTTGAGTTTCCGCTGAAGATGCAGGCGAGACTGTGTATTCCTTAGTAGAATTGGCCGTGTTTTCCAAAGCAAATGTTTTTTCTTGTTGAACTGACATCAAATCTGCTGGAGCCAAAAGGACTAAGGAGCCCACATCACAAGTTTTTGTTTAGCTTTAAACGTGTGGTAATTTTTTTATGGGAAAGGGATACTACCAACTGATCTTGAGGAAGTGGCGCGAAATACAATTGAATTATCAAATGATTGTTTCATGAAGATAATGCATATGTATAAATACATGATCCACAAGAATGTGGGACTCAAAATAGTGTAGAAGTGGATTAACTCTACGTTTTGTTAACTTTCTATAGAACAATGAATGCTAACACGTCCACAGTCCAGATTACTAACGCTAAATGAAGTGTAATCTTCTCTTTTTTGTTGCAGAGTTGAGTTCACAGGACCAATTTTCACCTGATGGCAAGCGCGCTGCTGGTATGCCTCGAAGCGGACCTTCTTCTGAAATAAAACAAGAACCTGAGAATTACTTGAGTCATCTTCCTGCCGAGTCTCCTCGTGGAGCCAGGTCCAGGTCTCCCACTGCTCAACATGGTTTTCGTCCCGAGTTCGCAGCTTTACTTAGAAGTACATTTATTTCCTATTAGAATTTTTTTCAAATAACAGTATCACTTTTTTAAATGTTGAATTGTACATACAAAAATTCAACATCGTTTTATGGGCCAAAGGAAATTTTTTTTTATTTTTTAAAAATTTAAAGTTTAACGTCGTTTCATAGAACAGAATATTGTATCCGAACAATTCAAAATTTTGAGGGATTTGCTTCTCTGAACAAAATAATTAGACGGTACACGCACAATTGTGGATATTCCAACCATACGGTATTGCTCGTTCCCCAATAACCAAACGGAATGGCTTTTTTACATTTTCATCCTAATGAGAAGGTATTGGTTATATGTAAAATTTGACTTAGTCGGTTTTCATTGAATCTCCACGTTTTGGGACCCCCTGAGTCAGAAAAAACGATTTTCACGATGGTGTCTGTCTGTCCGTCTGCCTGCCTGCAGTAAGTTGTAGGTTTCTGTAGGTTTTCGCACTTCGTGTGCTCGATATTGTTAAGACCTAATTTTGATTATGATTGCAGTTTGAAATGAAAATGAAATGAAATTGAAATTGAAAGCAGTTTTAATTATGTCAGTTTTACAAAGAAGAAAAGCTAATTTACTTAAGGTTCTATCGATCTTAAGGAATACATTCTCATGAAGGCACTCGTGCTTCGCTCTCGATATTTGCTTGCAATTTTTTTTCAAATTTTGAAAAAAATAGTCTCAAAAATTTTCAAAATGCGCTTAATTTTTTAATTTGTACCCAAATGGCTGGCTAACGAACTTGACCTTTAGCTTAGAAGACTTAAAGAGTATACCAACGACTATTCCAATCTGTCAAGTCTACCGAAATTATCGTGCTACAAAATAAAACTCTATATACATACACACATATAGAAAGACACATTCGTAAAAACCTGTTTTTCGGGATCAGAGGATCTGAAAACGTGGAATTTGACAAAAATCGGGGGAGGGGGGGTCAAATTGTACACAAATCTAATACCTTCTTTGGATGAGAATGTAAAAGTTGATTAGAGGTATAGCCTTTTCAAAATTCAAAAAGCAAACCAAAAATGAATATTTTAAGTCAAGTAACGCACCCTGTGAAAGAAAGTGAGGTAAGGAAAAACTTTGCTTTTAGAAAGCTCTACAAGATTATCTTGACAAGTTCTTGCATTTTTTGTTTGAAAAATCGAAAATTCCAATTTTGATCGCACAAAAAATTATGAAAAATAAAAAATTCCATTTTGCGGCAAACTATACAAGATACGATAATAGATGAATTGACAGAACTTGTGCACTTCAAATATATCTAAAAATATGTTATGAATCACTCTTTGATTTGACTCGTAGATTTTGTTTTATTCGTAAAACACAACTATAAAAATAAAGAAATAACATTTTTAGACAAACAAAGCAAGCCATGAAAAAAATTAATCAACAAAATTTGTTCACCCAAAAATGAACGACATATTTGTTATTAATCATTTTTTGTTAAGACACGTAGTTTGTATTTTAATCGAGCAAAATGACATAACAAATAAACAAATTGACTTATTGAACCAAAAGACACAAGGTACAATACAAATTTAAATAACAGAATTGTTTCTTAATTACATATGAAAATTTGCTTCTAAGCATTTTTCGCCACGAGGTTCGTGATGAGAATGTGTTTGTTAGAGCCGAAGGAATTGAAAAAAGGGAATTTTCACAATCACTATATTTCATTAGTCGATGGTTTGATCTTTAGTTTTAAAAGTCCTATGCAAGAATGTGGGGGATATCCAAAAATCAAGCCCATAGCACGATGTAAATACATTATCGAGCACGAAAACTTTTAGGTATACACCCAGGAGAACATTTTGGTAGAATTCGAGACAAATCATTCTATAGAACTCCTACGGGAATTTTAGACCACTTTCTAGAATTTTTTTTACATGAATACTGCCAAATTTTAAAAGTTCCAAAACACGAGGAAATAGATCAGCCTGATGAGTAGCTTCCTTTGGACCACACTTTGTATTCCTCTAGTCGATCCGGGAAATGAACCTAATATATAAATGGCTTCCGAACAACTTCTGCTGGGAAGTCTGATCTGAAAGAACTTCCGATTTCTAGAAAACCTAAGTAGAAATTCCCCCAAGTTGTGCAAGTTTTAAGAGGCGGCCCTGCAATGGAAGCCATGCATGGCCGACGCGAGTATTGAAACCAGGAAAACCTGTGGTCCAGGGCAATGAATGTTTACACGACCACAATATAGCATACTAACGCTAAATGAAGTGTAATCTTCTCTTTCTTGTTGCAGAGCTGAGTTCACAGACCCGATTTTCACCTGATGGTGACAGCGCTGCTGGTATGCCTCGAAGCGAACCTTCTTCTGATATAAAACAAGAACCTGAGAATTACTTGAGTCATCCTCCTGCCGAGTCTCCTCCTCGTACCAGGTCGAGGTCTCCTACTGCCATCCTTGGTCCTCGTACCAAGTTCACAAGTATACTTATTTCCTATTCGAATTTGTTCAAATGGCGATATCTCTTCTTTTAATGTTAAGCTGTACCTACAAAAAATTCAACATCGTGTTTCGAGCCGAAGGAAATTTATTTTCATCTTTTCAAAATTTAAAGTTTTACGTCGTTAGTTGAACGCATAATTCTGTTTATTCCAATAATATGGTATTGCTCGATCAGCTACAACCAAACGGAATGGCTTTTTTACATTCTCATCCTAATGAGAAGGAATTGGTTTTTGAGAACCCCTGAGTCAGAAAAAACGATTTTCAGGAATGTGTCTGTCTGTCAGTTTGTCTGTCTGTAACTAAGGTTTTATTATCGTCACATGACTAACCAAAAAACGATTTAAAAAATGTAGTATTCACCTACTAGAATGCCAACGAGTAATAGATTATACCACACCCATCACTAGTGTTGATGGAACGAGCTTGTACTTCTTGCTACACATGTTCCAAGGAAACTTTTTTAATCTATAAAACACCATAGAACCCAAACGTAAAATGGTCACATCCTGGGATAATTCTATTTCATAAATAGGCCGTCGTCGATCTTGTCCCAGCATGCTGGGCAAGACCGACGAAATGCAGCTTGCTAGAAATAATTGTATTATTAGACGAACTTACCTCTGTGAAGTTTAATTATACTTGTATGTAGCGCCACTTCCGAAAAGATCAATTGGTAATATCCCTCCTCCATACTAGAATTACCACATGTTCAAAGCTACAACAAAACTTTACACAGCCAATGCCCTGGGCACCACGCCCCACGATTGGACTCACGCTTCGAGAAAGCTTAACTCTGGGAGTCTCTATTTCATTCGAGAACGGGGTTTTAAGGAAAGGATAGATTTTTTCGAAAGTGGCACTACATACAACTATAATTGAACTTCACATAGGTAAGTCCGTTTAATTATATAATTGTATTTCGCGCCACTTCCTTAAGATCAATTAGTAGATGTTGAAAGTAATAATTACAACGAAATAAAAGTAACAAAACCAGTCCAAACCGCTGTTTTTCTAATGACATCCATATAAACACCTTTCTTTTTTGCCAATGACGTCGATGCATGAAGAGTACTATGAGCTGTAAACTGAACATCTAAACCGCACATTGCAAGGAACTCCTTAACCCAACTACTCAAGGATTGTGTTCCATCAGCTCTAGGTGGTTTCCTATATAAAATAAATAATTCCGCTCTGGAATTCATAGTAGTCTGGGTTCTTAACAAATGAGTTTTCAAGGCTGACATAGGACAAATACTTTCGTTCTGCTTGTATCGAGGAACAATCAGTAGAATTTGTTTTCTGTTCGTCCTATCGTACTTTGGATGAGCAGGCCTTACTTCAGTCACACCCTTGAAAAATCTCTTTTCAATAACATTTTGACCTGCATCTGCCCCTACTAATAACCATATCACCGCTGAATAATAAAAAGGATCAATTGATTTCTGCTGGCAAAACGCCCACCATTTATTCAAGGCACAATCGTGTTCCACACCGTACTTGGAGAAAATTTGCTCTTATCCTCATTAATAACGAATCCGAACTTCTCCAAAGAATCACAAATAAATTGAAATGCTTCTTTACACTCGTCAAAAAAATCTCCAAGAATCAAGAAATCATCTAAATAAAATACACAACTAATTACCCGATTTCTCAAAAAAAAACTACCAAGGGCTTCATAATTTTAATAAAAAGGAAAGAAGCTACGGATAGTCCTAAAGGGAGACAGTTAAATTCATATAAGGTGTAGTTAAACTGAAATCTAAGCTATTTCCTGTCTGACTCATTTAACGAAATCAAGCAGTAAGCATCTTTAAGTTCGATTGTGCTCATAAAACATCCCGGAGTTAATAATTTGGAAGCCGTCTTCCAATCTTCTAATCCAGAATGTTTTGCGGAAACAAAATCATTGATTTTTTTAAATTCGAAATTAACCGTAACTCAACAGTAGATTTCGGAGCGAGAAATATATCCGAATATAAATTGCTGAGTAGACCATGTTCATTCATAAACTGCTTCTCTCTCTTTTAACTGGTCCATAATTTCCGCAACAATTATAAACTCTAAAATTGACCACTTTCTTGTTGAAAACAAATCCTTCTGCAAAAACCTGATATTTGAAAGGAATTTCACAACCATATTATCATATAATATCATTTTAACCAAAGTTAATTCCTTCCAATTATAAGTAAAATTAGCAAGTCTACCCACTAGTTTACCTACTTTGATTCAGGACGTCTTCTCTGTACATGTTCCTGCTTCTGATTGAGTCTGCGGGTGTACTCCAGTTTCCGATTGTACTTCAGTCTCCGACGATTATTCTCGTAGTTGCGCGATGCTTGTGTCCTGTTCGACGTCGCTGATTTAAACCCGCTCGACGTTGATCACATCGATTCATGAGATTTCTGACGGAGCGGGTTCCTCGAGTTTTTTGAATTATTATTCTGCGCTTTTGGTGCGAGTTTTAAAACGTTACATGAATCGTCCTTCAGGCTACGAACTTCAATCGTTTCTTACAAGGTCTTTCCAAACAAGAACTCGTCTGAAGTCGAATTGTGTAATGTTTCTCTATAAGAAACATTGAGATTTTATGAAATAAAATTTTTCCTTATATTGGACTTATCGTGGTGAACATCAGCTAGTAAACTTCCTACATCGCCGAGAAACTCCGCTAAGGGCACATTAACTTCCAGAGCTTTTAGGGAGCTCATTTAGACCTTTCTCCACAGCTGCCAGGGACGCTTTCATTTTGAGCTGCTTCTCCCAAATTCGGTCGTCCCCTTAATAACCGACTCAAGGTTTAACTTAATTAACAATTCTTTAATTCACGGATTCAATGTCGGTGTTTCGATGTCCGAACAGTTTGATGGAGGCGGATATTTAGATACTCATTTTTCCAAATGCTCTTTAGGGATACCTTTTTTTAAGATGTCACTCCAACGGCTCGCAGCTTGCTCTCGAATGGGCTGCAACTGTCGCTTGATTTGCCGTTTAAGATGCAGGCGAGACTGCCTTTACCTTAGTAGAATCGGCCGTGTTTTCCAAAGCATCTGTTTTTGTTGTTGAACTGCTTTCAAGTCTGCTGGAGCCAAAAAATGTAAGGAGCCCACATCACGAAAGCGACTAAAAACACAGCCCTTACGCAAAAAATGTTTTATTTAGGCAGAGAGTTATAACTCTCATCTGTTTCGGATTTTGGCATCTCTTGCTGAAAGTGCTAACTTAAACCAAAAGACAAAAAGTTTATGAGACAAAAAGGCTTTCGGCTCGTGGTGCTAGGTCCTATAGTCATAACTATCTCTCACAGGTTAGAGCCTGAAGAGTAACCTCTGAGCACAAAATGTAGGATTGTAAAAGTTTATGGAGAAGACTCGTTAGATGAAAAACCTAAGGACTATACATTACAACTCATCTGATATTTAAAAACAATAAAAAATAGGTTATTGGCACTTACTGGGCTTGCGATATTTCTTCTTATAGTTCTGCTTTAGCCCTTCCAGAAATCGACGAAACTCTCTTTGGAAATCGAAATCGTCGTATTCCGATGAATGTTCTCTTTATTTGTTTATTACCCATTTTTCGCCGTTTGGTTTGTGTGAACGTTTGCGTGTGAAGTCTGATACACAACAAAAAGAGTGAGAATCCATACGCGGGGGGAGGCGCCTAGGGCGTTGGATGCGTAAATTTTTTTTTAACTGTGAACGTGTGGTAATTTTTGTATGGGAAAGGGATATTACCAACTGATCTTGAGGAAGTGTCGCCAAAGCCAATTAAATTATCAAATGATTATTTCATAAAGATAATGTAGATGTATATAAATATGATCCGCAATAATGTGGGACTCAAAATAATGAAGAAATGGATTAACTCTACGTTTTGTTAAGTTTCTACAGAGCAATTAATGTTAACACGACCACAATCTAGCTTACAAATGCTCAATGAAGTGTAATATTCTCTTTCTTGTTGCAGATATGAGTTCACAGTCTCAATTTTCACCTGATGTCGACCGCGCTGCTGGTATGCCTAGAAGTGGACCTTCTTCTAAAATAAAACAAGAACCTGAGAATTACTTGAGTCATCCTCCTGCCGAGTCTTCTCGTGGTGCCAGGTCCAGGTCTTCTACTGCCATCCCTGGTCCTCGTCCCAAGTTCACAGCTTTACCTAGAAGTATATTTATTTCCTATTCGAATTTTTTCAAATGACGATATCTCTTTCTTTGATATGAAACTTTACCTACATAAAAATCAAGATCGTGTTATGGGCCAAAGGGATTTTTTTTCATTTTTCCAAAATTTAAATTTTTACGTCGTTTTACAGAATAGAATATTGTGTCTGACCAATTTAAAATGATGAGGGATTTGCTATTCTGAACAAATATTTGGACAGCAAACGCATAATTCTGGTTATTCTAACCATATGGTATTGCTCGATCAGCTACAACCAAACATAATGGCTTTTTCACATTCTCATCCTAATGAGAAGGTATTGGTTTAATGTAAAATTTTAATTAGTCGGTTTTCATCAAATCACCATGTTTTAAGACCCCCCGAGTCAGAAATTTTTTTTTTACGAATGTCTCTGTCTGTCTGTCGTTCTGTCTGCCTGTAGGAGGTTGTAGGCGCGATAACTTTCGAAAAAATTATCAGATTGAATTGAACTTTGGTAGACTGATTCAAGGCCTCAAATGTACGACTATTTAAAGGACTTGGAAATTCGAACTCTTTATCCCAACGACTTTTTTTAGTGAAAAGAAAATTATCAGGGTAAGAGAATTTTCCATTCTTACCCCACAAAACATAATGAAAAAAATCCATTTTGCTTCGAAGCTATGCAATATACGAAAATAGGTGATTTGACAAAAATCATCCACCCAAAAGGATCTACCAGTATATTTTTCATCATTTGTTGGTAGAATGTGTAGTTTTTGTTTTAATCGTGAAAAATAACATTACAAAATATACAAAAAATGAAATCTTTTTGTTCTCATCCTAACGAGCGTGTATTGGTTTTATGTTAAATTTGAATCAGTCGGTTTTTATTAAATCTCCGCGTTTTGAGACACCCTTAGTCATAAAAAACTATTTTCAGGAAGATGTCTGTCTGTATGTAGTACATAGCGCACCACTTTCAGCAGGTGTTGACTGCTACGACAAGTTTCTGGCTGCCACAAAGTTTTTCTGTCATTTTTTTCTTCGTTCAAACAGAAGGGTCTGATTTTTTCAACTTGAATTGACAATACATTTCATTTTTTCATTTCAAACTGTAACTTATCATGAAGGATAAGGGACGAGTCGAAGGACAAGTTCTACGAAAATTTATTGGGGCCTGTTTGACCTAGTCTTTAGACTGCCACTGGTAGCCAAGACAGCCAATGACTGCCTTCTGGAGAGCCCTGATATAGTAGGTTGTAGGCACGATAACTTTCGAAAAAATAATCAGATTGGATTGAGCTTTGCCACACTGTTTTACAGCCTGAAATATGAGGAGGAGTTTGTTGGCCAGCTATTTTGGATGAAAATTCAAAAAGTTGGAGCATTTTCAAAATTTTCGAGGACATTTTGTTCAAGATTAAAAATGTTATGCACGGCTACTTTTAGCACTCGGAAAGTGGAACAATTTATGCTCACGACTTTTTCTCATAAAAAAAAAAATTAATTAGAATTATAGCATTTGAACTATCTTAAAACAAATTGAAATGAATACTGCCAAGCAGCGCACGATATGAAATAAAGTGAAGAGAGGAAAAAATTAGCTTTTTTGAAGCCCTACAAGATGAAAATGGAATCAAAAATTCCATCTTGTGGTCAAACTATGCAAGATACAAAAATAGATGAATTAACAAAAATTGTGTACCCAAACAAGATCTACGAATTCGTTGTTAATCGCTTTTTGATTTGACGCGTAGATTTTGTTTTAGTTGTTAGAAACAACTTTAAAAATACAAAAAATAAAAATTTTGGATAAACAACACAAGCCAGGAAAAAATAAATTAACAAAAGTTGTTCGCCGAAAAAAGAGCTACATATTTGTTATTATTAATTTTTTGTTGAGATACGCATTCTATGTTGTAATCATGAGAAATGGCATTACAAATAAACAAATTAAATTTTTGGACAAAAATACTGAAGGCACAGCAAAACATTCAAGATGTATGTGTATAGAAATATGATATACAATAATGTGGGACTCAAAATAATGAAGAAATGGATAAACTCTAAGTTTTGTTAACTTTCTATAAAGCAATGAATGCTAACACGACCACAGTCTAGCTTACTAACGCTGAATAAAGTGTAATCTTCTCTTTCTTGTTGCAGAGCTGAGTTCACATTCCCAATTCTTACCTGATGCTGGTATGTCTCTTAGCGGACCTTCTTCTGAAATAAAACAAGAACCTGAGAATTACTTCAGTTATCCTCCTGTCGAGTCTCCTCTTCGTGCCAGGTCCAGGTCTCCTACTGTCATCCCTAGTCCTTGTCACAGATGCACAGCTTTTCCTACAAGTCTTCCTTCTCCTGACGGACTGGGATGTGGACTTGAACAACTCAATTTTATTCGGCTGATGCCTCAACATAATCGAAACCAGGTATTCAAACTTCAAAGATACATTTTTCCTGCCGACAAATCACTTAAACTACTAACGGGAAGGAGAAATTATATCCCTATGCCAACGCAAGAACAAATTGTACTATCAACATTAAATGGTTACGCTGTTGCAATATTAGAGAATATGAATGTTTTGGCTGGAATATATAAATGTATGGGTCGCTCTATGAGACGTGCTAAAGTAAACATGGATAGCCACGATGTTTCCCGAATGAATGAAGAAGAAACGAATTGGACTCCTGTAGGATTCCATAAATTAATTTGTTTGAATTATGAGGTACTTAATATAAACAATGCTCACCTACACTAATAAATTAACAAATAATGTAAAACTAAAATACAATCCTTGCGACCTTACTTCAGATGAAAATCTTTTATGTAACGGGTAATTGCATTAAAAGTCAATGTTTTACCGTTCTCGAGGCTTTCATCTTTCATTGATGCCCCAGCCATAGTCTTTTTCGGAAGCAGATAGAAAAATCTGTTCGCTTTCGCCACAGAGCAGCACAAATATTGTTGTATTTGTTACAAGGCACAAGATTTAACAGTAATTCCGAAACAGGCGCGCGTACAATCTTATGTTGAAAAAAGAATTTATATTCCGGTAGGTAACCGTTGTTGTCAAGCACATTTAATGAAAGTTCGGTTCTGGCAGTGGTTCAAAAAATTTCAAAAGTCGTATACTTGAAGCCATTAAATTGATTCTTTTTTAATATCAAGGTTAATTCAATTATGAAGAGGTCTGTTAAGGCTAAGTGAACAAAAATTACGCCGACCAAAGGACTACATTATTAGGCAGTGCAATGTAGCCAAAGATATATATTAATTTGATTTGGTTGACGATTTAACAATATTGTTAGAACTTCTTCTTTTCTGGTTGAATTCAACTGTTTTCGATTGAAAATTAAAATACTACATACTTTGATAAGAATTCGTCTGAACTGAATAGAGAGAATTCTTTAAAAGTCTTGATTTTAAATAGTTCATTTTAATGTCTAGTGAGCCTAAATTTTTCAATGAAAAGTACACAACAAAAATGAAAGAATTTAGAGAATTCGAAGCAGTTTGAAGAATTCAAAATATGTCAAGGAAACTAAAATGCATATAAAGATTCCCGATGCATTCTTCATTTGCAGTAGTTGATTCTAATTTTAAGTAATCGCTAATTCAAAGAATTCAAAACATTCCAAAGAATTGGTTCCCACCTGGTCTAATTTTTCTTACGCTGATGAGGGTGCTGTGTGAACACCGAAACGTTGGTGAATATTATTAATGCTTTTTTATTGTGATTTGATAGTAATAAATATAAAAGAGGCGAAAGAAATAAAAAAAAGGAAGGGGATTTGGTTCGTTGCCTTCTCATTTTTCTTTCCTCTTTCTTATTTTTGTCCAAAGACACAAATATTTTTTGTTTTTAGGTATTGCAATAGGAGCATTTTGTCGTCGATCAAGGACGAATTTGTCGCCTTCATTTATCAATTGATGCAAATCATGCGGATCATCAATAAGATTTTTTATAATTTCAGCATTATTCAGGTTCGCATGAAATGTTCCTGCCAAGTCTAGTACTCGTCCGATTGTTCTACATATAGTAAAAGGCTAGCATAAGGCTACCTTATTTATACCGAGTAAGATTTTCGCTGGTACTCATTATTATTTTCTGATGGCGATGATAATACGCTTTACACACTTAATCTCCGTCACTGCCTTCCTCTATCACCGGATTCATATTGTTTTGTGTCGACAAATCACTGAGAACTTAAGCAGGCCTTATGATTTACGAAAAGTAGCTCGCATTGAAAGAGTTCGCAATTGGGTGACTGGTTTCTTGCAGTAAGTTTACTAAGAGTAGACATAAGCGTAAAAAAATAGTACAATCTGCAGATAAAGCAAATGTTTTTTCTCTTTGGTTTGGAAAAAAGTATCGCCCTCCGTGATGTTCTATGATGGTCCTGTCGCTGTAGTGCTTACAAAGGCAGAAAACTGAATGATGGTAATCGATATCCTGATAATGAAGAAACAGTTTCTGAGAGCGATGATTCTTCACAATCAAGCGACATAGATTACAAATTCTAAGTTAGGCGAAGATTGCGAGCATATTCGCATTCAAGTTTAAAGGACTGTGGCACCGCGTTTGTTACAAGGCACAACATTTAACAGTTATTTCAAAACAGGCGCGTGTACAATCTTATCTTAAAAACATAATTTATATCCTGGAAGGTAACCGTTGTTGTCGAGCGCATCCAATAAAAGCTGGGTTCTTTGATGCAAAACTAAGTCGTTTACGTGAATATTCGGATTTCACAAAAGTGGGAAACATTTCTTTTTCTGAAGACAAAATACATCTTTTCACAGGAAACTCCAACAATTAGAATGAGAGTAGCTTGTTTCAGAATATTCCACATCTATCATGAACTCATTTGAGAATGATGTTTTACCCTCACGATTTGGATTAAGTGCTCTTTCTAGACGTGACCTAATTGATTTTCACACTACTGATCTCTCTAAAATGTTATTCAATTCTGATAATGAGCTAATGTCAAGTTGTGATGGTACATATACTATCCATCAGAAAATTAATAGTAATGGGTACCAGCGAAAATCTTACTCGGGTACCTCATAAATTGAGGTAGTCCAATTTTCAGTGATGTCACTAAAAATTAAACTTGATTTGAAGTTTTAACTTTAAAAATTGTATTTCACTATAGAATGTAATACTAATTAGTATGAAGCATTCACCTTTAAAGAAGCTTCTGAATGTCCTCAATTTTCAAGTCATATCTTTAGTTTGGCGGTTTATTCTTTTTTATAAAAATGAATTAAATTGTTTTTATACGGAAACATAAATCTAAAATGGTCGCACATATGAATTATAATAAAAAATTAAGAATTATAATTATAAGAATTATATTTTATTTCTTTTGAGATTGAAGAAGAACAGGACTTCATTCTTTGAGATTAATCGAGTTACTGACTTTAAGGAAATTCACTCGACTATTTGATACATGTATCATGTTATATGCTTGTCTCTGAGAGAACGAGGATCAGAGATATCGAAATTTCTCTTCTTCAATTTTAGTTTTATCAAAATAATTAAACCTCCAGTCAAGTAATAAATATTTTAACTGTTTAAATCTTTGAAAATACCCTGAATCCTAAAATGTTGAAAAATCTTAAATTAAATCCTTTAAAATCTTTTCAAATCTCTTGAAATTTTAGAAAATACTCTAAACAGTCTAAACTACTTGAGCTTTTTTTGTTTTTTGACAATCAGAAATTAATCGGGAAATCGTTCCTCGTAAGAGCAACCGCTTGAAAGAGCAATGGCCGCGGATTAAAGCGAAAAAAAGCGAACATCCAGCATGAAAGAAACATTCGTTTTGAAACTGATATTCTGTATTTAGCCGCAGACATTTGAAAAAAGGTATCGCGTTGCAAAAGCAAATCAAATATTTTTTATCCTAAAGTTAGACAAAAATCCCGCATGATCTTTGATTCTAAAATTTGGCACAGCAATCTTGGAATTTTAGGCCGAAAAACCTGGTTGGTTATTTTCAAAATCCTTGATTATGAAACTTATGAGTATAAAAACAACTTTACACCTATAGATCGCCATGACTTTTATATCAAAAAATACTCACGTAAGGATTTTATATGAATAATAAGAATCACATTAATTTTCATGCAAAAAATAAAAGTAATTTACGAGTTTTTGGAAACATTCAGTTGCTGTAAACTTATTAATTAATTACGATAATAATAAAATACGAGATAATTGCATAAATAAAATAAATAAAAAGACTTGACATAAATAAAAAGACTTTTGAACTTCAGATCGAAAAGAAATCTATTTTATCATGAATAGCTTTATGCAGAATGAACATGAAAAAGATTCACAATGAAAAAAACAGAATTCCAAACTACCTTACTTTTCGGCTCATTAGAGACGAAAATAACTAAATGAAAAAAGAGGGAGAAAAAGTCAACCAAAACAAGCCTCTCACTTTTTCCTGAATAAAAAGACTTAAAATAAATAGAAAGACCTAAAATTAATCAAATGACTTAAAATAAATAAAAAAACATGAAATAAATGAAAGAACTTAAAATAAATAAAAAGACCTAAAATCGATAAGAAGACTTGAAATAAATAAAAAGACTTAAAATAGATAAAAAGACTTGAAATGAAAAAAAAAACTTAAAATGGATAAGAAGACTTAAAATAAATAAAAACACTTAAAATAAATAGAAAGACTTAAAATGGATAAGAAGACTTGAAATAAATAAAAAGACTTAAAATAAATAAAAATACTTAAAATAGATCAAAAGACATAAAATAAATAAAAAGACTTAAAATAAATAAAAAGACTTGAAATGGATAAGATGACTTGAAATAAATAAAAGGACTTGAAATAGATAAGAAGACCTAAAATGGATAAGGAGACCTAAAATAAATAAAAAGACATAAATGGATAAGAAGACTTAAAATAAATAAAAAGACTTAAAATAAATCAAGAGACTTGAAATTGATAAAAAGACTTCAAATGGATAAGAAGACTTAAAATAAATAAAAACACTTAAAATGGATAAGATGACTTAAAATAAATAAAAAGACTTGAAATAAATAAAAAGACTTAAAATACATAAAAAGACTTGAAATGGATAAGAAGACTTAAAATGAATAAAAGGACTTGAAATAAATAAAAAGACTTAAAATAGATAAAAATACATAAAATAAATAAAAGGACTTGAAATAAATAGAAAGACCTAAAATGGATAAGAAGACTTAAAATAAATAAAAAGACATAAATGGATGAGAAAACTTAAAATAAATAAAAAGACTTAAAATAAATCAAAAGACTTGAAATTGATAAAAAGACTTAAAATGGATGAGAAGACTTAAAATAAATAAAAAGAGTCAAAATACATAAAAAGACTTAAAATAAATAAAAAGACTTAAAATAAATAAGAAGACTCAAAATAAATATAAAGACTTGAAATGGATAAGAAGACTTAAAATAAATAAAAGGACTTGAAATAAATAAGAAGACCTTAAATGGATAAGGAGACTTAAAATAAATAAAAAGACATAAATGGATAAGAAGACTTAAAATAAATAAAAAGACTTAAAATAAATCAAGAGACTTG
>JAABKJ010005029.1:0-23568 GCA_011634705.1 Andricus grossulariae
TAAAAGAGTTGAATTTTCAACCAAATAATTAAACTTTTCACCAGATAGTTGAATTTTCAACAAATAAGATTAATTTTGTACGTAAGAATACGAATTTTAAACAAACGAGTAGAATTTTCAACCAAATAATTAAATTTTTGACCAAATAGTTGAATTTTCAACCAATAAGATTAATTTTCTACGTAAAAAGACGAATTTTAAACAAAAGAGTAGAATTTTCAACCAAATAATTAAATTTTTGACCAAACAGTTGAATTTTCAACAAATAAAATTAATTTTCTACGTAAAAAGACGAATTTTAAACAAAAGAGTAGAATTTCCAACCAAATAATTAAATTTTTGACCAAATAGTTGAATTTTCAACAAATAGGATTAATTTTCTACGTAAAAAAAAGAATTTTAAACAATAGAGTAGAATTTTCAACCAAATAATTAAATTTTTGACCAAATAGTTGAATTTTCAACAAATAAGATTAATTTTCTAAGTAAAAAGACGAATTTTCAATAAAAGAGTTGAATTTTCAACCAAATAATTAAAATTTTCACCAGATAGTTGAATTTTCAACAAATAAAATTAATTTTCTACGTAAGAATACCAATTTTAAACAAAAGAGTAGAATTTTCAACCATATAATTGAATTTTTGACCAAATAGTTGAATTTTCAACAAATAAGATTAATTTTCTACGTAAAAAGACGAATTTTCAATAAAAGAGTTGAATTTTCAACCAAATAATTAAACTTTTCACCAGATAGTTGAATTTTCAACAAATAAGATTAATTTTCCACGTAAAAAGACGATTTTTCAACCAAATAGTTGAATTTTCAACTAAAAACGATGAACTTTAAACCAAGAATAAAATATTTAAACTTTTATTCAAAAAAATATATTTGCAACAAAAGAATGACGTTTTAAAAAAAATAGTTCAATCTTTTATCAATAAAATGAATTTTTTTAAAAAGTACTTCAACTTTCAACCAAGTAGTTGAATTTTCAACCAAATTGTTAATATTTGAATCAAACAGCCAATTTTCTTGCTTTTGATCTAAGTTAAGTTTAATTAATTCAAACTCCATTTGATACAGTTTTTTTTGTTCAAAAAACTTTTTTTTAACGATCAATTCTAGCCGAAAATGAAATAATTAAATTTCAATTAAAAAAAATTAATTTTCAAAAAAAAATAAGAATCAACAAAATAGTTAAATCTTCAACCAATAAAATGAATTTTCATCCAGAAAAGATAACTTTTTAACAAAAAAGAAGTTTCAACAAAATAATTAAATTTTCAACAAAACAATTAAATGCTCAGCCAAATAGTAGAATTTTTTATTCAAATTTAAATTTTGATCATATTACGGGGCGAAGAAGATCCGTTATGCAAATCACGAGTACGGACTCTGCACGAAAACGTCTTGTAAAAACGACAACCCCACCCCCCTGGAAGAATTACAAGAAAGGCCTTCTGTATCAAGTTTCCTGATTTATTTCTTATAATAAAATTCACGATAGAGAGATAATGTTGCATACAGATTATACCTCCAGATCGTGCTGGGTAAATCAAAAAGTTAATTGAAAATACAGAAAGGTGACAAGGAAAATTTATAGTAGGGTCAATACGCTTAGGTTACCTCTATATATAGCTATATAAAGTTGCATTTTCAACTAAAAAATATAAACCCCACTTAAGAAATTATTTTCTGTCAGAAAAAAAATTAACTTTAAAAAAAGAGTCCAATTTTCAACCAAAGAGACGAATTTTCAACTAAAATGATGAATCTTCATCTGCAATAGTTCAATTTTCAGTTAAAAAATAAATTTTCAACCGGAAAGCAAGGATTTTTAACATATGAGTTAAATTCCTGACTAAAGAGATGAATTTTTAACTAAAATAATTAATTTTTAACAACAAAAATGACTTTTTTACGAAATTCTTGAATTTTCAACAAAACAGATGAACGTTCAAACAAATAGTTTTATTTTCAATCGAGAAGATTCATTCCTTACCGAAAATGACAAAGATTCAAGAAGTTACACGAATTTTTTATACTTAATTTTCTAACAGAAAAAAATTAAATTTCAACAAAATAGTCCAATTTTCACCTAAAGAGATGAATTTTCAACTAATATGATAAATATTCTACGGAAATAGTTCAATTTTCAGTTAAAAAATAATTTTTCAACCAAAAAACAACGAATTAAAAAAAATAGTTTAATTTTTAACCAGAGATGAATTTTTAGCTAAAATGAATAATTTTTAAACAAAAAATGACTTTTTAAGACAATTCTTGAATTTTCAACAAATTAGATGAACTTTTAACCAAACACGAATTTTCTACCAAGTAGTTGAATTTTCAACTCAAAAAGATACATTTTCAATCAAATATTTGAATTTTCTATCTGAAAAAATTAATTTCAACAAATTAGTCAAATTCAGTGAAATGATGAATCATCAATTGAAATAGTTCAATTTTCAGTTACAAAATAATATTTCAACCAAAAAAAAATTTTCAAATAAATAGTTCAATTTGCAGGCAAGTAGATAAATTTTTCACTCAAATGAATAATTTTTAAACAAAAAAATTACTTTTTAATAAAATTCTTGAACTTTCAACAAAATAGATGAACTTTCAAACAAATAGTTTTATTTTCAACCAAGAAGATTCATTTTTTACCGAAAATTACAAATATTCAACAAGTTCAACGAATTTTCGACCAAGTAGTTGAATTTTCAATTAAAAAAGATAACATTTTCAACCAAATAGTTGAATTTTCAACTAAAAGAGATAAATTTTTATTTATAAACTAATTTTTCAACCAAAAAAAAAACGATTTTTTAACAAAATAGTACAATTTTTAACAAGAGAGATGAATTTGCAACTAAAATGAATCAATCAAAACAGATTTTAGTTTTAAATCAAAACCGGTTGAAGTCAAAAAAAAAAAAAAAATTTCAACAAAATAGTTGAATTCTCAAAGAGAAAAACTAAATTTTCAATTAAACCGTTGCATTTTTAACCAAAAGTGATGAATTTTCACACTGAAACGAACATATTTCAACAAAGCAGATGAATTTTCGACCCAAACGAAACCATTTTAAACTAAAATCAAGAATCTTCAACCAGAAAAATGGATTTTCTACAGAAATAGTTTAATTTTCAACCCAAAAAGACGAATTTAAAAAACAAGAGATTGAATTTTTAACAAAATTGTTGATTTTCCTACAATGTAGATTAATTTTTAACAAAATATTTGAATTTTCAACCAAAAACATTAAATTTCAACGAAAATTAATTTTCTACCAAACAAGATGAATTTTCGGCAAAATACATACATTTTCAGTCAAAAAGATCAATTTTTAACCAAAAATGGAATTGTTAATTATTCAGTGATGAATATTAATTCGTTATTGTTTTTAATTGTAATTGATTAGGGATCCAAAAATGGAATTGTTAATTATTCAGTGAAGAAAATTAATTCTTTATTGTTTTTAATTGTAATTGATTAGGAATAATTAAATATCAAGCAGAAGTTATACTTTTTTCTGTAATAAAAATGTTTCTTTTTACTGAAAATTTGTCAATTAGAGAATCTTAATATTACAGTTTCAAAAACGGTTCAAATTGTAATATTCAAAATTTCCAGGAATTCCGAAATACAATAATCTCGAGTCTGAAGGGTTAAAAATTCAATCATTCTTCGATTTAAATCATAACAAATTTTGTAAGAAGTTGGTAATTTTTAAATTCACCTTATACTTTTTAAATAACATTGGAATCTTTCAAAAATAAAAATATTTGAGATTTTAGTGTACAAAATTTAACAATCTAAAATTCAAGCAATTGTTACTCAATAAATTTTTACACCCTGACAAATACCATATTTTTATCTTATATGCAGTCGGTTCAAAACCAATCTATTCAAATTATTGCAAGCAATAATATAAACAATCGGAAATTTTTAAGAATTGCTAATTTCATAAAGATCATTCGAAAAATATATAAACAAAAAATTTAAACAAAAAAAAATAAATTTAGGTAAATATTTATGCCTTAATTAAAGGAAATCTTTGTGGCATTCATAGGATTGGAACGAATCGAATGCTAGAAGTAACATTTACCGATGAAGCCTATTCATTTTTAACATTTTGTAGTGTCATCTGGAATTTCAATTATTTCATACTAGATAAAAAGCAAGGCAGTTGATTTTAGTGAAACTGATACGAATTGAGGAAAAGGGATGGATGCTATGAGAGCACTGGTAAAAAATATTAAGCAATCTTTTTCAATTAGTATAAAAATGAGAAATAAATTTTCACCCCAGACTAGAAAATTATACCTAGTAGTATAAACAACGGAGAAAGAATAAGGAAAGAGTGCGAGGTGGGTATTGGTTGACTCTTTTCCTTTTCTCCCTCTTTTTTCCTTTTATTACATATGCAAATGAGGTAGTTTTGATTTGTGAGCTTCTTAGGGTTTCGGTTGGGCATCCGTCCTAACTTAACCGACTTTGCCCCATACCCTAGCCGACTTTACCCCGTTTTAATTTAATTATCGAAAATGAAAGTCCCGCATTAGTGGAAAATGGGAAAATCTGTCAATTTTGGAATCGAAATGTATGTCGTGGGTCGGTGAACTCGAGTTCATTTTTTGTGTTGTCTCCGCCCTAACTTAACCGACTTTACCTCGTGCCTTAGCCCCGACCTTACCCTGTTTTAATTTAATTATCGAAAATGAAAATCTCGTATTAGTGAAAAATGGGAAAAACTGTCAATTTTGGAATCTAAATGTATGTCGTGGGTCGGTGAACTCGAGTTCATCGGTCATCTCGTGGTTCTCTGGTTGCACACTTGTCTCACGAGCGATTCCCTTATTCGGTATATCATGTGCCTTTGCAATCGGCTTTACCTCTGGCAAGAAGTTAAGTACACGCGTACTTTTGAATATGTGTTAGGGCACACGTACGAGTGCGGAATTTATTATGAGATGCGGCGCGCTCTTCTGACCAATGATGGTTTCTCGTTAACGCACGATAAATTACGAGGATGAGCAAAAAATGACTCAAGGAGATCTACTGAAAAAATTGCACTCAAACACGCGAGTGTGAGATATTGATGTGGAAGTTAAAAAAAAATATGAAGAAGAACAACCAAAATTGGGGGTTAATTATGTTGTTAAAATATATGCATTTAGGGGGTATGACTTTTAGAAAAATAATTTCTTTTAAGTGGGCACTTTAGCATTCCTCATTGTGTTTGAAATAAGAACTCAGGATTTTTAAATAAGAATTATTTTGTTTCTACTGTAATTATTAAAAAAAAAAAGAGGAGAGCATACAGAGCTGTATCGATAAACGCGTCATTAAACATCAACAAATAAACGCATATACTGGTAGAAGCCACTAATGACTAATATATGTTTATTTACTCAGCTAGTATAACCAAAATAATTTTCTTCAACATTATCTAATTGGCTCTGAGCAAACATCATGAACAACTGCAAGGTTTCCTAAAAAAGACTTGAGGAAGAATACGATTTTTACATATGTAGCATCGTCGAAGAATGGAAAAGTCTTGCTTTTTACACTGAAATCCATTCAAAAATGTTTTGTGAACAATAATTTGAAGATGATGAAGATCTGTATCGAAACGCGTCGTTGAAAGACATCATCAAATAAAAGCATATACTGATAGAAGCCAATAATGACTAATCAATATTTATTCATTAAACCAGTCTAAACAAAATAATTTGTTGAAATAATTTTCCTTAAAATAATCTAATTGGCTCTGAACAAACAACATCATGCACAATTGCAAAGGTTTCTACAAAAGACTTGAGGACGATTACACTTTCTACACATCAAGCATCGTCAAAAAATGGAAAAGTCTTGCTTTTTACTATGAAAACTCTGCAACGATCCTTTGTAAATAATAACTTGAAGATGATACAGATCTACTAGAAGCCAATAATGCATATTTTTTCATAAATTAGTGCAAGGCCTGTGAAATAAAAGCAATCTGATAAACCACTGCAATCGGACTGTCTTGTTCTTAATCCATTTGCTTCGTTCCTAAAGAATTCTGAGGAGAAATCTGAATTTGTCGTGCCAATCTTAAATTGGATTCGTCTGCCAATTTGTAATAAAATCAAAGTAGTAGTGGAACGAGTCGCGATTTCGTTTTCCGTGGAGAAAAAGTGGATTCAGGGAATGGTTATGGTTCTATCTATCCTGTGAGCTAGGCTAGGATATCAATGGTGTTTTGTTCCCATAGTTCTCAGGAGGTGGTCAGAATCGTACGGATCGTGCAAGCTGGGGTACAGAACGAGAACTGCAGATCCTTGTGAAATACCGAGGGCACATTGATCCCATGGACCTTAACGCATACTTACACATGAGGTACCTGTCGGTCTCGAATTGATGGGTTGTTTCGTAGAAAGGGGCTGTTCTTTTCTCTCTCTTCCTCCTATTATATCCCTTTTGTCTCTCTTTCTCCCTCTCTTACATTCAATAAAAGAACACTGCAGTTAGAGTAACGTGAAACATCGTATCCGTATCAATAAATAAACCCTGTCAGACAAATTGACTTGTGTGCAGGATTGACGGGAATGACACAGTTCCGGATGTTCGAGTAAAATATAGTAAAACAATACATTTATTCGTTGTTTTTCAATTAATCTGAAGAATGGCTAATAAGGTCTCATGCCAGTCATGTGGAAAAGAAAATAGAAAGATCACGAAAGTTTTGTTTGATCTTTCCTATGCAAACACAATAGTTCCCTCATTCAGGAATCTTTTACCTTTGAAGGTTCTTTGAGGAAGATTTCTTGTAAATTTAGACCGTCCATACTTAAAATGATTGTAGACACAGCTGACCAATTTACACATAACTCAGCTATTTTTAAATTCTACACATAATTTGTAAGTGCAAACTCGTATTTTATCACAAAAATAATAGAAGAGAGAAAATCAAAGTGACGCAAAAAAAATGAAGTGTGTCTAGGGTCTTAGGCATACCGAAAATATTTGGCCTACGCTCACCTTACTTCGGGGAACCAAAGCCGCCCCTATTTTCCATTCGCCCTGGGCTTACCAAAAATATTTGGTTTCCACTGAAAAAAGCTATAGTAATCTGAGCCATATACAGTTGGAAAAAAGTGTGTAGCAAGTAGGACTACATTAGAATGATTCATTGCCTGGAGTTACAATAAACGTTTTATTTAGTTGGAACAACTGATTTACATTTATGTTTAATTGACTAAAAACAGTTATATTTACTAATTTTCCTTTGATTATTTATGTATTGTTGTTTCAACAATATTTGGCTTACAGGATCCTCCAGCAACTATGGAAAAGTAGTCACAGTTACCAGATGCTCATCCAACTTCAGTGAATCTAGATCTATTTTAAACATGTAAGTTCGAAATTAAAGAATGTTTTATTATTTCTTCAATCCACTAGGGCAGGAGAAGAACATTTCTCGCAAATCTACATTTCAAATAGAACTTTATGTTCACAATTCTGTACTTGCATCGAAAATAGAATAGATTTTTGCGAGATGGATGCAACGATGCAGTGTCATTAATGAACGGGGATTCACCAACCCCCTGTTGGATCTGCCACAACCCTTTCCCTCTTCTTTCTTTTTTTCTCCTTCGTCGAAAATCCAGTCCCAGCGGGCAGTCGATTTTGCATATAGCAAGTTGAGAGCGCAGCTGACCACTCTCTCAATTTGGCGATGGGGCTGCCAACACAGCTTCAATCTTCGTCCTTTACCCTTCCTATCCAAACGGACATACTTTCCACCTTTTGGTAGGGGATCCGATTAAAAAGAGCACAGAAAGATAAACCGGGTGGCAGATGCGATATTTACGCTTCAGCGGCAAAAATCTCGTTTGTGGTGCATTATTATGCTATGTGTACCCTTGCGCAGTTACTCAAATTGACTACCAATGTGGTTTAATCACTTGGGTAAATATATAAAAGAAATCGCTTTCATGGTCCATTTGAATTTAAATCTTGTTTTGGAATTACATTTTCTCCATTTGAATACCTTCAAATTCTTTAATTAATTCAATTGTATTTCATTTCACAAAAAGGACTTACATCAAGATTCGCGGTAATGAAATATTTTCTCGAACGAATGATGCTTTCCCAATCTTTAGTGGATATCTCAAACAATTCTTCATCGATTTTTGGGTGGTACAAGGGATTATCGAAATCTAGCGAATTCTGTCTTGAAGAAGAGATTGTTTCTTGTAAACTAAGAAAAATGAAACCATATTAGTAGCTTCGAGAGAGAAATCCTGGTCACTGAATAATACTTCCGGTCATTTCCTGGTTTTCCCGATACCCTGTAAATTGCTAAAATTAAGAGAAACCTCCCTACAGTGGATAATCATTAATTAAGAGCACAAATAAAAGAAAAGTAATTTATTTCTATGTTTATTTATTAACACGCATAGTGTTTTAATTATTAATTAAATTCAATTAATTAATTTACATGCATTAGTAATTTTAAATAAAGATTATCCATCTTTTCCGTCGTGGAATTTTTTGCATCATGGATGTTTTTGGTGAGATTTTAAATTCTCTTTGAAATAAAAAAAGAATAATCCGCCTTTTTTCGTCATTTCAAAAGAGTTAACAAACAGGGGTTGGGCCAAGTTTATGAACGTCTGTCCCGAAGAGGTTCTCTTTGCCTGGCAACCTAGATTCTCAAGTGAGGAGATGAGGGGGGGGGGGGCGTCGACACTTTTGCATAAGAGTGTAATATACGAATGCACAGAAAGCCGTGCGAAGATCCATATTTGGTTGAACTGCGTACTCATAAGAGACCCAAGTTTTCAATGTTTCATAACTGTGTTTCAATTTCCATATATTGCGTTTCACTTTTGGGATTAACATGCCATTGAGAGAATTTACGAGATTTTTTTTTTAATTTAATTTAAAAAAATTATTATTTCTACGCACTTGACCGGACGAAGGTTTTCATAATTCGAATAATTTTTACGTATTAAAAATGTAACTGTCTGGTGAATTTTCAACAGAATACATGAATTTTAAACTAGAAAAGATCAATTTTGAACCTAAAATGGAAACGTTAAATTTTAGTTTAAAAAAATTAATGATCAACCGAAAAAAAATGTCCAATAAAATAGTTAAATTTTTAAGCAAAAAAATGCATTTTCAACTATAATGATGAATCTTCAATGAAAAATTAATTTTCAAACAAATAGTTGAATTTTCTACCAAAAAGATAAATTTTCAACCATAACGATTAGTTTTCTACTAAAAAAGATGGACTTTCAACAAAATACATGAATTTTCAATGAAAAAAGATAAGTTTTAACTAAAAAAGAATTCAAAACATTTTTAGTTAATACTTAATTTTCAATGAATCAAAAACGAATTTTCTATATAAAAGTTGAATTTTTCACTGAAGAAATTAATTTTCAACTATAATTATGAATCTTCAATAAAAAAAAACTAAACTGAGGAATCTTTAATGAAAAAAATGAAATTCCAACAAATGAGATTAATTTTCTACTACAAAAGACGAATTTTAGAACAAAATGTATGAATTTTCAACGAAATAAAAGAAAGAATTTTTAACAAAGTAGTTGAATTTGTAACTTAAGAAATGAGTTATCAACTATAATGATGAATCTTTAATAAAAAAATGAATTTCGAACCAAGTAGTTGAATTTTGGACCAAAAAGTTAAGTTTCTAACCATAAAAAATAATTTTCTACCAAAAAAGACGAATTTTCAACAAAATACATAAATTTTCAACGAAAAAATATAAATTTTCAACAAAAAAATGTTTTTGAATTGAAATGATGAATTATTAACCAAAAAAATTAATGTTTAACAAAAATGTTCCACTTTTAACTAAGTAATTGAACTTTCCACGAAAAATTTAATAGTTGATATTTCAACCAAAGAAAACAAATCTTCAACAAAATATTTAAAAATCCTCCATAAAAAAGGATTAGTTTTCAACAAAGCATTTTAGTTGCATTTTAAGCCACAAAATATGAAATTTCTATAAAAACAGATGATTTTTTAAATTAAAATGTCGAATTTTCAATCATGAAAGATTTTTCAGTCAATAAAGAAAAAAAATGTCATCTAAAATTATGAATTTTAATGCCAAAAAGAGGAATTTTCTACAAAACATTTGAATTTTCAAATCGCGAATATAAATTTCCAACAAACACGTAAACATTGGACCAAATAGAGTTTTAATATTAGCAAGATGTATATTAGGGATGAAGTATTTTCAGAGGTAATTTTATAAACTAGTTATAGATAAATTAAACGAGAAAAAAAAAATTTTTCACGTTACCTGCTGCTGTCAGTGTATGTAATTAAGAACTAGAGATACGTACCTGAAACAAAAAGAAAAATATTATTAATCTTTGAAATTTGAATCATAAAAATAATTGGATGTCAAAAAATCGAATATAATTTACAAACTTTTGTAATTAATTATAAGCAAACTAAAGCGCCCGATAAAAAAATCAAAAAGACCTTTGGATTCGCCTCTAAAATATCTAAGTGTTTTTTTCTTTTTTTTTAATGTTAAAAATTTGTCTAAGTCTTTCGACATAAACTTACATTTCCCCGTCCCTGGTCCCATATATGAATTTGAAACTTTTATTAATTATAAACAAACTAAGCGTCCAATCAAAAAACGGAACACCCCTTTAGACTCTTATCCGAAATATCTAGGTGAGCCTTTTTTATTTAATCTTTTAAAAGCATTTTTTAAACAATTAGATTATTTTTTAATAAGCAAACTAAGCGTCCGATCGAAAAACAGAAAAGACCTTTGGATTCGCCTAGAAAATATCTAAATGAGATTTGCAAAGTTTGAAATTATTAACAAAGGATTAATTGTTTAAAAACTGATTTAAAAAAAAGAAAGGCCTAGAATATCACGGAGACGAATACAAAGGTCTTTTTGATCTTTCGATAGGACTGGTTACCCTAATAAGCCCTATGGCCTAACCCATAGCACGTACTTTAATCCCCCAACTGAAACGCAATAAGTGAAAAATTGAAACGCAGTTTATGAAAGATTGGAAACTTGGGGTCTGCCCGTGTATGTACATAAAACATATGAGTTATATATTTATATGGGTAAATATATATATGTCTGCCCATGTATGTGCATACACATATGAGTTATATCTTTATATGGGTATATATATATATATGTATGTCTGCCCATGTATGTACATACACATGAGTTATATATTTATATGGGTATATGTGTGCGTGTGTGTGTGTCAGGACTTTAGACTTCATAAGGTCTTCGAGGCTTGGTCATTATTGAGTTGCGCAATGTTTTTTAAGCTCAGGGGGGAATACCGGTATGTAAATCTCATCTCAGAACTAAGGTGACTGACTGAACTCTTGAGTAACCAATTCATGCCAGGCTCTCAGCAGTGAAGTGCGAACTACTTACTTTACTACTCTACTTTGTCCAAATCTTAATGAATGGATCAATTCATTTGAATGCTCATGTCAGATTTCTTTGAATTGGCCAAATGTTAGCATTTTTTTCTGATTGGTTGTCATGTTTTTTCTACTAATTTCTAATTCTACTAATTCAATGTGTAAGAATTATACGGACTATATGAATTAGTAACTATACCTACTGCAGGAATTGGTAATGCTATTACGAAGTTGTAGGTTCTGAACATTTTTATATTATTTTAAATTTGTGCAGAAGAAAAGGCACATTCACATATCATATAATAAAATTCAACCACATGCATATTCCTTAGAATTAAGTCGAGTCTAGTGATTTTGCATTACGTTTGCCAATTTCTGCACACCATAAGCCTCGAAGATGTATAATTTTTCTGAAAATACATTTTACTTAACCTACTTTTTTTAAGGAGACTTTCCCAGTTCGCTTAAAAATATTCACTTATTCTCCATTATTAAACCCAAAATTATCCATTTTTAAAGAAAGTAAACAGACGACAAAGATAATAATATCAGTGACCAAAATCAGTTAATTAGCAATGAAATGAAGTCAGAATCCACTCGTCATGGCACTGGTGGAAGCTGTCATAAGAGTCTAATGTATTTTTGCGTACACGTAATGTACGTACGTAATGTAATGTTTGAATATTAAATTGTTCATACACAATTATTATAATTATTGTTATTATAACAATATAATCTAAGAATATGAATTGAGAAAACAAACTCAAAGAACACCTCATCATTTCATGTATTAGAAAGTGATAAAATTACTAATTTAACAGACAGACACAATGCTACTAATTTCATTAGTAAATTGTCTAATAATTCGGATTTAGAGAGTAGTTAATTAATTTTTTTAACTTTTTTCTTTGTGGCTGATTCTGAACCAATCTATTTAGACCAGAGTTGGGTAATAATTTGTTACCAGTAACTAAGTTACTGAAAAGTTGCGTTATTTGTAACTTTTAGGGTAAGTTCGTTACTATTTTAAAAAGTAACTTGTAAAGAAACTTAGTTACGATTTTCGCAGTAACTTGGAACTTTAATTTAGGTTACATTAAAGTTGAATTCAACTGTGATTGACCTCAAATTGAAATCTTTTTTGTTCAAAATAATATCAACTATTATATTTTTCGTTGAGAATTCATCTATTTTGCTTGAAAATTTAATTACTTGTTCGAAAATTCATGTATTTTTTTTTAATTCAACTATTTGGTGAAAAAAGTAACTTTTTTTTTTGTTGAAAATTCAAATATTTTGATAGAAAATTAATCTGACTTGGTTGAGGATTCAACTTTTTTTGTTGAAAATTCATGTGTTTTGTTTAAAAATCCACTAATTTGGTAAAAAGTTCAACTATTTGATTAAAAAATAGCTTTTTTGTGGAAAATTCATATTTTCGGTTTGAAAATACAACTTTTTTGTAGAAAATTCTTATTTTTGGCTTGCAAACTAAATAATTCTTTGGAATTTTTTTTCTTTTCTGGTTCAAAATGCGGCTTTTTCAACTCAAAATGTATCACTTTTGGTAAAAAGATCTCTTTTTTTTGTAATGAAAATTCAACTATTTTGATAGAAAATTAATTTGATTTGGTTGAGAATTTTTTTGTTGAATTCAACTGTATTTTATTTCAAATTAAAATATTTTTTGGTTGAAATAATATCAATAATTATATTTTTCGTTTAGTATTGATCTATTTTGGTAGAAAATTCATATATTTTGTTAAAAATTAAACTATTTTGGCAGAAAGTTTAACTAGTTTGTTGAAAAATAACGAAATTTTTTTTTAATTTCTGAAAAGTGTTGTTTTTTGTTTGAAAATTCATCCTTTTTCGTAAAAAAAAATTTTGTTGAGGGTTCAGTTATTTTGTTGAAAATTTGTCTTTTCTGGTTGAAAATTTAAATATTCGGTTTAAAGTTGACCTAATTTGTTAGAAATTCAGTTATTAGGTTGAAGATTCATAATTTTATGTAGAAAATTCAACTATTAGATTGAAAATAACTTTTTTGTTGAAAATTAATATTTTTGTTTAAAATTAATATTTTTGTCGAAAATTAATATTTTTGTTGAAAATTAATATTTTTGTTGAACATTCATAGGTTGAGTTGGAAATTCATCTCTTTTTTCGACAATGTAAATATTTTGTCAAAAATTCGTCTTTTTGCTTTATTTAACAACAACAAAAAACTCTGTTTTGTTGTGATTAACTTTTATGTTGAAATATAATTTCGGGTTGAAAATCAAACTTTACACAACACTTTAGTTGACATTTTTTTCTTTCTCGACTAAGAATCTTTTTTGGTGCAAAGTTAACAATTTTATTAAAAATTCGTCTTTTTGGATGAATTCAACTGTTTTTGATTTATAATAAAAATATTTTTCGGCTGAAATATCAACTTT
The DNA here is from genome assembly GCA_011634705.1 of Andricus grossulariae. Taxonomy (NCBI): domain Eukaryota; kingdom Metazoa; phylum Arthropoda; class Insecta; order Hymenoptera; family Cynipidae; genus Andricus; species Andricus grossulariae. The sequence continues at coordinate 13,902 of JAABKJ010005029.1, forward strand.
TACATTCATAGTGAATAATTCATCTCTTTTGGTTGAAAATTAAATTGCTTGGTTAAAAGTTGAACTACTTTGTTAAAAATTCAGTTTTTTGGTTGAATATTCATCGCTTTAGTTGAAAATTTATCTCTTAGGTCAAAAATGTAAATATTTTGTAGAAAATTCGTCTTTTTGTGTTTGAAATCTAACTATTTTGGTGCGAATTAAAAATTCTCGTTGAAAAATCATAATTTCCGGTTGAAAATTCAACTGTCTTGTAGAAAATTGGTCCTTTTGGCTAAAAAATTCAACAATTTGGTTAACATTTTTTTTCTTTCTTGACTACAAATCTTTTTGGGTTAAAAGTTTCACTATTTTGTTGAAAATTCGCCTTTTTTTATGAATTCCACAGTTTTAAATCAGAAATTTTATTTTTTTTGTGGTTGAAATATCAACTATTACATTTTTTATCGAGAATTAAGCTTTTACGGATGAAAATTCAACTACTCGCCCAAAAGCTGAACTATTTTGTTATAGAATCAACTTTTTTGCTTAAATATTCATTGCCTTGGTTGGAACTTTAACTATTTTATTAAAAATTCTACCGTTTTGATAAAAATTTATCTTTTTAGTTGAAAATGCAATACACAGATTAATTTTATTTAAAATGATTAGCAAATAAATCGTTTAGGAAATATGTTAAATTGTCATCATCAAAATGAATCTCTCTCCAAGCATCTTATTACCTAATGTCTCTATTTTCTGTTTATGATTTCTAAAAGAATGAACCGAAACTTTGTAAAAGAAGGGGGGAGAGGGGAAAATTCTGTCAAATTTGTGAACTTTCGGTGTTTTAGGGGATTTTTAAAATTTAAGGGGAAAAAGGGGGATAGGTGAAATTGCCTGAAATCTTTATTCTCTCAGTTTTCCGGCCCGTATCAACTGAAATCTAGATAAAAACACTTAAAAATTCGCAAAGAATTTTTTTTGATTTATAAAATAATATTGGGGACACCGAGTATATCCTCTTGCAATTCTAGATTGAATGTACGCACGTACGTGGATCGAACGAGTGCCGATGTGATCGTTTGCAAAAAATTATTTGTCCGTTCACTGCTTGGTACAGGGTCGTTTAGCATCGTTATCTCGCTCGTTTCCTTTTAATTTTATGGGTGCAGAAATTATGTAATAAATTGCGAAGAAACATGATCGCTTAAGAAGTCATCTACAGGGTGAAATGGAATTTGCTCTGATAAGTCCTATCATTCATACACTATTTCAGATAAGATTTCCTCTTTTATAAGCTCAAAATAATTTCTTCCTTTTCTTCATTTAATTTACCAGTGAAAATGTCGTTACGCATTGGCGGAGGATAGACAGGAAGCTCTTGGTTTACGGAAACGGAAGTAGTTGAAGAGCTTCTCGAAAAGGGAGTCCGGATTGCATGCATATCGGCAACTTTTTATCTAGAATTACATGCTGACTGCAGTGCTTTAGGTCAATTAATTCATCTTAATTATCAATAACAGAAGTGCCGTTAGGCAAGCCCTTCATGAGGGTTCGCGTGTAATTAATTCGACTCGACCTTCATATTTTCGAGTCACGCATCTGGATAGAAAATCGCCCACGTGCTCACTTACTTAGTTTTCAGATCTCTAACGGCAAAACGGGAAATTAAAAAAAAAAACATTACTAACATCGTATACATCTGGCTATATCGTATGGCATCGCTGAAAGAATTTATCTATTTTTATGATCTGAAGGAACACTATTTTCGTTTAAACAATTTTCCTTCCACTTTTTAACTTGTATTCCTTTCAGATTAAATCTTTGGTGAATGTACTTAGGAAGTACAAATTACAAAGCAGAGGAATCTCCATTGTATACTGGATCGTTTCGGATTATGCTTCACGTGCTGAGCATTATAGAATCTCGTGTAGTAGAAGGCTGTGGGTCCACCCACATGTCCACTATTAGCTGTATATCTGTGAAATTAATCTGGAACGTGTTCGAGAATAATTCCTCCTACCATCCAACCTATGTAAATCTAATCTTAAACTTTACACTTTGTGGTTGGGATCATGTCTCACAGGGGAGACGTACTTAGAGAGTCCTTGATATTGATATTCTAAGAGAGCACTTTTGGCCTTGAAATCTTAACATTCCTGACCTAGAATACAGCTTTTAATGAGGTATAGATAAATACTTGGGACGAAATTTAGATTCTGGTGAAAGAAAGGTTTGGAACTATGGAAGAAAGGATGAAATCAACGTTTTTGGAATTAGTTTCATCCCTTTTGGTCTTCTTGATCAGTTTCTTCAGTCAACGTGCTGAGATATTTTCGTTGAGACTCGAGACCGACTGGCCTACTGGGCAACGTTTACTTCCTATTTACCTATTCATAGTTCAGCTTCTAACATTAGTACATTGCTGACAAGAATATCGTCCAATGTACGTGGAAGTCATGCGAAACATCAGTTATGATATAGTAGGAAGCATTCCTGACAAGCTGTCACTCCATCATTCGTGAATTTTATCTGTACATTAGATAACTATCATTTGATAGTAAATTCCTTACCCCCTAATGACTCAATCTACCAGATACTTCGCTTGAAAGTAAAAATTCACGTTGAGGATGTTTTTCACTGCCAGTCAAATTATATTCTGATCTGACTTGATCCTCTTAGAACCGAGGATTTCCTAATCCCCTTTGAGGTAATTCTGATTTGCGGTGGTCATGGCGGGACTCTGAATTTGATATATAAATGCAAACGATGAATGATCGGTAAACTGGTGGCAATACCATATGCTGTGCGGGAGTATATCTATGGTTTGTATATGGGGTGAAAATATGGGGAGAGTTTCCCCACGGACATTTCTCATGTTTGCTTAAGCATACAGAATATACATACTTCTCATCCACCTATGTCACTTCTGCCGGATAGAATCGATTTTGCAATGCACCTAATTCATCCTGACATGCACCTTGTCCTTAAAAATTAACCGGTTTCATATTTCTCCTCTATCGTCGTATTCATGCTCACATGCTTCTCTAATTTGATCATTGTTCCTGTCTTGATCACTTGATACTTTGACGTGAGGGAGAAATAACTTATCCACAAGCTGGTATATTGTATACAACCAATTATAATTTTCTTCCAAAAGATTAAAGTTATCTTCAGTTTTAAAACAATTTATTATAATTATTTCACTAGCAACGTCTGAGTCACATTGAGAAGGTTCAAAAACAGACTGGAAATCCTGCTGACGGTTCCGAGATGAGAGGCGTAAAATTGCTGACGTTAATATTATGTTGCAGAATATCTGGATGCAGTTAGCAACCTCAGTTCGAATGAAGTTTAATTGAAATGCAACACCATCAAGTGCATGAAGTGCTGATTCTCATAACACTTCCAAGAAGCGCATTTGCTCATCTGAGAAATATCAAATGATGACTTAGATAAATGAAATGTTTTATAAGTAATAATGATATTATGATCAATTTTAGATTGGTATGCATTATTTATTGAGAATCACTGCTTGAGAGCTTGCAAATGATCAGTCTCGTTTACGACTGATCGCATTTTACACGCTCACTCGCTCTGCAATTCTCATTATCCAATAACCATAGAGATAAGAATGTTAACCAGGTTTCAATCGGTTATGTACGCTCCCTATAAAGTTGCTGTATAATCTGCAGTTCTCTATATCTGACAGCATTTAATCAACAATCCAAATAACTACCTCCCCTGAACGATATGAGAGGAAATTAATCTTAAGACATTTCCTTCGAAAGGAAAATCCACACCCAGTTTCTAAGCAACATGTCTTTCAGTATAAATGTTAAATAATTCTGTGGATATACAATGTTGCAATATTCGGATTCAGGTTTCACCTAAATTCGATTGCACCTTTAACTCTAATCCTCTCGATAAAAATCATTTCGGATTTCGATCTGAGGACATGTGCAACCGTTTGTTAGGAGAAAAGAACAAGAGATCGCATAATTTTGCTAGCATTCACTGTCAATTTGGTTTCATTCAATCCTGTGCTTCAAACCGCAACATCATTTTTGACTGACAATGGCGAATCGAGGGCTCACTCACGGAGAGAAATCTCAAACATCTGTTCGTGTTTTGATCTACCTGAGCGGCCTTCTCGTATTCGCATTATATTCAAGTGCAACGTATAATAGAATACGGTATAACACACAGTCGCAAAAAAAGAACGCCCCTAAACGCGTTTTAGAAGCCTCATAGTTCATTCGAAACCTATGTGTATGCAATCTTATACTATGGTATGGTATCGTTTTACAGATACCGTAGAATAATTAAAATTATATAAATTGAATCAAAATATTCAATCACATTTTTGCAAACTTTTAGTTCAAGTTTATAGTATTTGACTGAAATATTTGAACATCTGTTGTTAGTTAGCGACAGGTGTTAAAATGTTTGCAACACACGATTTATGTCTATCATATGGACCAAGTTTAATGTGCGATATGCATATATTCGTTGCCTACAAAGCAACCTTTTTGTTGGATGCATCATGCAACATCCGCCGAGGGTAAATCGTATACAATGCACTTCGAGTGGGTTTTATCCAAAGAGCTTTCGAGGTCCATTATGTAGGGAGATTAGGCTAAGAGAGTATTTGCAAACGAGATTAGCAGAGATAAAATCTGCCGCCGATTTGTCAGATTCTTTTTTTTTGCACATCCGCTCAAACTTGTTGGTTTAATTATGGCAGCGCAATTAATTTCTATAGAGAGAAAAAGTATCTTTAACCTGACAATTTAACTGGTGATCATCCAATTTATCTAGAGAGTTCTTTATCCAACAATAGAATTAATGTTTCTTTGTAATTTAGAGAAAAGCCAAAAATCGCAACTCATTCCAACAAATTGTGTTTACTATTCCAAAGTCTAGACTCTGGCGTTTGATCCTAGTAAACTTTAATGTTCCATTAATGATTTAGCAATTTAAATGTATTATGTGAGAGCCACCCTTCCTCGATTCCCACCCTCAACAAACGTTTCCTGACAAAGGAGATTTTAACACGTGCCATTCCAGTTTTCACTTCAGTGATCAGTCTTCCTGTAAATAACAACTATTAGTAGCAATGTTTACCTTCCTGGATCACTTCAGTATTTATTATAAAACGACAATGACAATGAATGACAATCAATTTTCTACATAAAAGATTCATCTTTAAAGACGTGTATTCAGTTTCATGGAATACCGTGAAGGTACTCACGTCCGAAGATCATGAGTGCCGCGGAACTTACGCGTATAAGGTTTCTAGATGCGACTGGGTTCGTGAAGATAATCGCAAAGACCGGACTCGCTTTTTCAGTGAAATTTCTGAGTAACTGGTCTGCTGTCGACGAGACGAGATACGAAGGCGAGGATGTTGATGTCAATACCTTTAGCAACTTATGCCTTATATACCGGATACATGGCCAGAGTCACTCTTTGCCAGTTGCCTCCGTTCTTACTTCTTGCGTTGAATATCACGAGTTCAGTAGCCTGACCAGTCAAGAGCAAGGACCGTGACAAAACCAAACGTGATTTCAACTAGAAGAAACCGTGGCTGGCTTCTCTGACATGCTCGTGAAAATGCGATTCGATCCTCCGGCAATCCTGGGAATCCTGGGGAAAAGTGATCCAGTGGGGAAGAACAGTCGCAAAAACCTAGCCATGAACGAGATCATGGCAGTTGAAACGGATATCTGCACAGTTGTATAAAACCAATTCTTTTTTTTTTCTTTTCCTGGAGGGTACAAAGTTTTTAGCATTCACTTGCAATTTGGGAAATTCAACTACTAAATATTCTAATTCAGATCAGTTTAATTTCTGTATGATGACAAGATATACTTTTTCAATGAGTTACTACGCAGAGACAATTTGTACAAATAAAACAAAGCGATGGCTAATTAAAAATGATTACGAGTTCGAGAAAACATTACTCTGAATTGAAATCCCAGTGCACGTGCGTGTACCTCTTCTTATTTTGATCTTCAGCAAAGCATCAGCTTCTCAAAGGTCGATTCAAGCCTTGTATGATTATAAGCTCTTTCTTTTCCCATGGGAGATCCATGCCGCAAAATAAAGCAGGTAAAATTATGTTTCCTTCTTTGGAACAGGTTTTGTAGCAATTCCATCGAGTAAAACTTTCAATGTACGACGAACCGGGTCTTTTATTCCGTAAACAAGATTGCTAATATTGCAATGTTTTGTACCAAATTAAAAGCCGACAGCTAGGGATTGCCACACGGCTGAAAATTTATTGGCTCCTTGAAATCTGAATATTGTTAAAACGTTGCGTAAATAACGTACAAATGTCTGGCAGTATTCGAGTAACGACGAGAGTAATCGAAAACCTAAAAACCAATTTTAATTAACCTCAAGAAAATGAATATTACACACTTTCTCACAAATTTAATTGGATTCGAGTTCCCCACATTTAAATTGGTTGCCTTGCAAGATAAATGCGGACGACAAAGTTTGTTCACTTTCTATGGAGGCGGGATGAAATCAAAATACCCATAGTCTTTTCTGAGTTAATTTAGCTTATTTAAAAAAAGAAAAGGTTTATTGCTTTGGGGCGCGGTTAGAGAGTGAACTCCTGCTTTGTAGAGAAGAGGTTACGTTTCCCCGTAAAAAAAAGACATTGAGGAAAAAAAATAATAAGAAGAACTTCAACACCGACGCCTCTACATTTCCGTTTGCGGGTTTCGTGGTTTCTAAAGGCAGGGCTTTATGGTGCCTCTTAAGTCGATACATTATCTTTATGTCGCGACAACACCTGCCTGTCACTCAGTGGCGGTTTCCGATTTATATTTTCCAAACCGAATGGTAATTGACTTCAGTAGCTTAAATATTATTATTAAATTTCTATTCAATTTATTACAACATTTCAAGAGAGATTTCAGTTCAAGAGTTTTAATGATTGTATCTGAAAATAATCGTCATATTTCACTACATATCGTTATTTTTTCAACTGGTGATTTGGTCATACGCAATTTTTAAATTAAAATATTAAATGGTAATCATAGAAAATTTTTTTATTCTATAGTATCTATTATATAAAATAATATAAAATAAAAGCAAGGACAATAATTTTGATAACTGATGGAAATTAATTTCTTAACCAATACCAATTTCCGACAAAAAAACACTAACATAACCCAAAGTTGTTCAAAATCGTAATTTTGATTTTTTATGTAAAATGATTTTTATTTAAAGTAAACGATTTCCGGTGAAAAATGCTCAAAACGAAAATTGTTTAAATATTTTTAATGTTTGAAATATAATGATTTTTTTATTAAAAGTACCGATTTTGGATATAAAACGCTAACATGAAATATCCAAAAATTCTTCTAAATTGTAACTTTTTTAAAAAGTTTAATGATTTTAGTTTAAAATAACCAATTTCCGGTAAAAAAAAACGTTAGCATAACCTTAAATTGATACAAAATTGTCAATCTTTTTTGAAAGCGATATTGATATTTCCGAGGAAAACCGCTAATAGCTCGACTTCAAATTGTACAAAAAAGTTTTATCTTCTTTGAAATATAATGATTGTTTATGCAACATACCGATTTCCGGCGTAAAACGACAACATAACCCAAAATTGTTAAAAAGTCGTGAATCTTCTGAAATATAATTTTTTTTACTAAAATACTTGTTTTCTATGTAAACGTCAAAGAAACCTAAAATTGTTAAAAATTATTAATGCTCTTTGAAATCTAATAATTTTAAATAGAAATTTCAATTTCTGACGGAAAATACTAACACAATACGAAATTTTTCAAGTTTGTAAAATTTAAATAGTTTAATAAAAATCATTGGATTGAAATCTAATGATTTTGGTTTTGATTACTGAAATTTCAGTTGAAAAACGTCAAAATAACCTAAAGTTGTTGAAAATTGGTAAATATTTTTCGAAATTAAATTTTTTTTAGTGATAATACGAATAATTTTTAAAGAAAAACACTAGCATAACATAATAGAAAATTGCTCAGATTTGAAAATTTTCTTCGAAATCTAATAATTTTTGTTGAGAAGAATTGCCAATGTTGTTCGAACTACAATGATTTTTTGTTTTAGAATACCAATCTTTAATGTAAAACGCTAACGTTACCTACAATTATTCCAATTTCTGAAACTTTAAAATCTCATGATTTTTGTTTAAAATCGTCAATTTCGGATTTTAAAAAACGCTAACAAAACGTAAATTGCTGAACATTTTTAAATATTTAAAATCTAATCATTTTTTTATCAAAAATATCCATTTCTGGTTTAAAACGTTACCACAATCCAAAATTGTTAAAAATTGGGGATGTTGATAATTTTTATTTGAAAATGCTAATTTCCGGTGACAAAAATTTTAAACAACATAAAATTTTTAGAAATTATAAGTCTTTTTCGAAAATGTAAAGGTTACGAAATGAGACATCGAGTTAAAAACTTGGGAACCTAAATAGAAAGCACTAAGTATCTGGTCCTACATTTTTATAGTTACAACAACAACAAAATTCGGAAAATTTTTTTTGTATAATCACTAAAATATAGGAACAAATAAACGTTCCTTAGTACTTTTTATTTAGTTTCCTTTTTCAACTCGATATCTCATTTCGTCTGAACGTCAGTTGGGAAGTACTAGGGGGGTAGTAGGGACGAGAAATCAGGGGATTGAGAATTAGGGGAAGGGAAATCAGTGGATTGAGAATGAGGGGAAGGGAGGGGAAGTAAGGGAAGGGATAATAGGGGAAGTAGGGAAAGTGATAGGAGAGTTATTAGACGGGGAGGGGAAGAAGGAGAAATGAGAAGGAGTCGGGGAAGGGAGGAGAAGTGAAGGGAGAAGTATAGGGAGGGATAATAGGGGGGGGCGAGAGGAGGAGGAGTAGGGAAAGGGAGTGGAAGTGAAGGGGCAAATAAGGGCAGGGGTAGTAGGGAAAGTGATAGGAGGGGCCTTATGCGAGGGGAGCGAGAAGTAGGCGAAAGCAGGTAAAGTAGAAGATGGGATGTAGGGGAGGGAGAATTATAGGAAGGGTGTAAGGAGAGGGATAATAGTAGAAGTAGGAGAAGTGATAGGAGGAATATTATTGAAAGGGGACGAGAAGTGAAGAACGATGTATGGGGAGGGATAGTAGGGAAAGAAGGCGAAAGGAGAAGGAGTAGTGGAGGGTCGTCAAGGGGGAAGTAAGGGTAAGGGTTGTAGGGGAAGTGATAGGAGGGGCTTTATGGGAGGGGAGCGGGAAGTAGGCGAAAGGAGGTAAAATATGAGATAGGAAGTAGGGGGAGGAGAATTAGAGAAAGGGATGGGAAGTGAAGAGGGGAGTAAGGGAAGGGATAGTAATTGAAGTGAGAGGAGGGGCGGGGGATGGGAGGGGAGGAGGGAATGTATGGAAGGAGATTAGGAAAACCTGGAAAATACAAGAAATTTAGAAAAAGTGACCACTGAACCAATTTAGAAAGAAAAATTCTTCCTGATCAAGTTTTTTTCTAAGACACCTGGTACAGGAGTACTTGATGTGAGTACTCGTACATAAGATACATCTTCGATGACGCAGCCTCTTAGTTACGAAGCACGTACGAAGCTCCTGTCTCACAGAGTTCTTGCATTCTCTCTATACTTATATATATATACATATATACATATACATATATATATATATATATA
>JAABKJ010005030.1:0-23567 GCA_011634705.1 Andricus grossulariae
TTTTTCCATTTTCGTTAACATTCACGAGGTTCTCTCCTTTCAATGGCTATCAAACACAAAATAAATGACCCAGCTTGATCAAAATTTAACAGTAGTCTATTTATAGATGGCGTTGACGGGATCAGTGGTGCATTTAAAGTTACTGCGCAAAAAATTCCAAAAGTCACTGACTTATCAAACAGCCCTCGTAACTTTACACCTATTTACAATTCTCATAAAATATCGTTCTAAACTCCTTCACCACGAAAAATATGACAAATATAATTTGAAATACTGTGTACCTCACAATTCTAACCTCTTTAATATGTTGAAAAGGTCAAATCTATAGTCTCAGTGTTATTTTTCTGATGAAGACCATCGAAGAACGGTCGAAAAGTCAACGTCAAATTAAACTGTAAGACCTTGCAGTTCGTTATTTATTTTTTAACAAAAATATGGACCAGTAACTAGCAGCATTGATTAATTTCAAATAACATCTTCACTTATTAATTACCCTGGTCAACACCATAACATCTTGAGGAAAGAAGGATATTATTTTTCTGCATTAAAAATTTTAGAAATCTGAATATTGCGCTAATTAAATAGGAATGCATTATATCATCAAAGTCAAAACCACAAACTTAATATTTCAAAAAGATGAAACTTGTTCTAAATTGTGCTAGACTTGGGCTCATTTGTGCAGTAAACGGTTTTTTTTTTAAAGCAAAAATTTCGAGCAAAATTAAAAAAAAACGTTTGTTATGCTATATCTGCAACTTTTTAGTAGGGAAAAACGAAAAGTTGCGCTAGGTGGCTTTAAGTACACAGTAAAGTAAAATTTTAAAAACTTAACAGTTGAAAAAAATTTATTATTTCATAAAATCCAAACCTGCGCTAATTTGTCCTTGATAAAAGTAATCTTTCTTCACTTTAAAAAATTATGTAAGACCAATTGTTGTCATATTAGAACCCGAAATTTCAAACTCAAAAAACATAGAAGATCCAAAAATAATCAAATTTCAAAAAAACCAAAACTTGTGCTGCGTTGTGCTCGACAAATAAAATCATTTTTCCTTTAAAAAATTCCCAGAATGTCAAACTCAAAAAACATACAAGACCCAGAACTAATCAAATTAAGAAAATCCAAAATTTGAGCAGCGTTGTGCTCGACAAATTCAATCATTTTTCATTTAAAAAATTCTGTGAAACCAACTATTGTAATATTAAAACCCAAAATGTCAAACTCAAAAAATGTACAAGACCCAAAAATAATCAAATTTCGGAAAATAAAAACTGGTGCTGAATTGTGCTTGACAAAAGTAACCTTTTTCCCCTATAACAAATTTTTTGTAAGCCAACAGTTGTCATATTAACAACTCAACAAAAGTTTTGGTTTTCATATGACAACAGTTGGTCTCACAGAATTTTGTTAAAGGGAACAAATACTACACTTGCCGAGCAGAACGCAGCACATTTTTTGGGTTTTCGAAAATTTATTATTTTTAAGTCTTGTATATTTTTAGAGCTTGACATTTTGAGTTTTAACGTGACAACTGTTGCTCTTACAGAATTTTGTTAGGGGGAATAAAAACTACATTTTTCCAGTACAACTCAGCAAAAGATTTGATTTTTATGAATATCTAGACGCACTAGATATTATAGACGAATCCAAAAGTGTTTTTGGTTTTTTGATGGGATGCTTAGTTTGTTGAAAATTAATTACAAAAGGTTCAAATCCATATCTGGAGCCACGCAAATGTACGCTCATGTCGAATGACGCAGAAAAAAGGTTTAAAACATTTTTTTTATCAGTCATGCTTTGCAAAGTTTGTAATTATTTGCAAATGATTTAATTTAAGAAAAAAATGGTTAAAAAACAGAAAAGGCGCATCTGGATATTTCGGATACTAATCCAAAGGTGTTTTTCGTTCTGCGACCAAATGCTTAGTTTTTTTTATAGCAATTGTAGAACATTAAAAAATAATACAATTGTTTAGAAAATGGTTAAAAAAAACAAGTACGGCGCACCTTGATATTTCGGAGGCGAATCTAAAGGTGTTTTTTTTATGTGACGCTTAGTTTGTTTATAATTAATTACAAAAGTTTGAAATCCATATGCATGTTACCAGTTTCGGAATTTTTATATACAATGTTTTATATAGAATTCCGTAATTGTAACCGAAAAATACGTAATTTGTAAATGAATTTTCATACATTTTCCCTAATTTTCCTACATTTATCATTATTTTACGAAACATATACCATATAAGATGTTACGGTTGACTGAATTGTTGGGATCACTGCCGTGTGTAATTTCATTGTTTGCTTTGTTTTTCTATTATATCTTCCCAAGGCTTAAGAAGGATTGAATTTATCACATAATTCACCCATCAGCGGCGGGTCGGTTGGTTTGTGTATGGGAGCTGTTGGGTCGCTTCTTGGAAATCTGAAAGGGGCAAGAGATTTGTTTATTGAAAATCTGTTGCTGGTGTGAAAGCTTTTGTGTGAGAGGTATTTCGATTTGTGTTCTTCAGATTTGGAGTTTGACCTGGCCACCTGAATTGTTATAAATATTCCTGGAATGATATAGTCTAATCCCGGTTGTTAAAATGTACCAGCTTCGGCGATTGAAAATTTTGTTTTGATTCATGGTTTCCACAGGTGTTTGTTGGCTGTGTTTGTTGACAAAAATTAAGTTGTCTAATCTACGCATTATATGGTTTGCTGCGGAGTCTCCGTACGTGTTTACACTTGTATGACCTTCAGAGAGAAAATTATGAGGTGTTTTGCGTGTTAACAGTTGTGTTAGCGCTGTGTGTGTGTGAGGCAGGGGGAGAAAGTTAAAAGAGAATTGTGAGGAGAAAAGATCAAGTTGGAAGAAAAGGGGTGGTGCCTCCGCTTCCCATCGCTCTGTAAAAGTGGAGTGCGAAGTCTGATGAGATTCCGCACTGACAACCGGAACGGGACGGAGGGGGTGGCAGCCCCTCCGATGCCAGATTTGGATCCCGCGTTATATGACCTTGAGGATCAACACTGAGCACGGGAGCCAAGGGCTCACGGAGCGACACCTACGGATGACAGAGAGAGTACGGGGGCGGGGAGGAGAAGAAAGTTGCTCCGTCGCGTCGGGCCCCGAGGGTTCGGGCTTTTGCCCCCACGTAAGGTGACTGGCATCCATCTTGCGGGTGGAGAGAGGGAAAAAGAGACGCTTGGTCGGACGGGGAGGTGGGCCCGAGGGGCATTCGGTCTACGGCTCCCGTCGAAGTGGGTAGGAAAAGCTTCACACACTTGCCTGCATTGATTTGGAACTTTGTGAGAAAGAGAATGAAACTTGTACTACCGAGACATCAACCCAGTGTAGTTTAAAGTGTTTAATGCAATAAATTGGAACATTATATTGCTGAAGATTAATATTTTATTTTTTCAAAAACTCCTTGCTCTCCTAACCCAAACATAAGATATAAAATATGACATATCTTTACAATAAATGCCGAGATACCTAAATAGGAAAGTGAAGTTTAGGCATTCCAAATGTAGTCCAATTGTAAGGGTTTTGTGGCAGTATGTGGTCACTATCCCTCTGGGTGACAGTTTATTTATTATTCCATTTACCTGAATTTAGTTATTTCTATGTATTTACCGTGGATCAAAATCATTTATGTTCATTATTTTCGAAGGCCTTGACAAATCCTAATTATCTCTTTGAAAATTTTAATTTGACCGAAATTTCCGCAAAACTCGCAGGCTCCGTTATTGTTAATTTAAAAACAAATTCTGTTACTTCAAGGATTTTGGAAAAAGTTGGCAAAGCATGTACAAAAAAAATATAATTTACCTGACGATTAACCTTTTTATCTTATTATCTTTCCGGTTTTTAGGTTTTATTTGGTATTATTTGTTATTTGGTTTTATTGGACAGAAGTAAACAGAGCTGAAGCTAAGATCCGATGGAAGAGGAAAGATTAAAAGAAACGCGCGAAATAATTATAGAAGTAATGGGGATATATCCAGACAAGAAGGAGAAAAGGGAGGAAATAAAGAAAGAAATTAAGCGGCAAATGGCCGAACTTAGGAAAGAAATGAGAAAATGGAAAGAAGTTAGGGAAATGGTAGAAAAAAAGGGAGAAAGATAAAAAGGTAAAGGGTCTAAGATTAGAGGGGAAGGAACTGAAAGAAGTAGTGGAAGTAATAAAAAAAAGAGAAAAAGAACCAAAGATATTTACAGGTTTTCAAGATTTAAAAAATATTCAAGGAGATTTTCAGTTTTCGCGTCGGCAACCACATCAGTTACCGTTAGCGCGCTTATTTGAAATGATTAAATGTGTAAATCAATTGGTTATAACAAATAATAAATGTAAAGTGCATAAAGATATTAGGAATTATTTAAAACAATTATTTGTGATAAAAAAGGTATTCCTTCCTCTGAATTTGAAGTCGATCATTTACTTTTCGGAAGTAACAATAAATAATTATTTTAAATTTCACTTTGTAATTTTATTTTTTATTAAAGAATTGTTTTTAATTATTTTGCAATTATCATTTGTTATACATAATTTATTTGTACATTTAATCATTTTAAATAAGTGCGCCAACATTAACTAATCCGGTTGTTGAGACGACGTATGCGCAGTGTGGACAGATCCGAGAATTATCGCTTTATAAGGAACTATCATATGCTGGCAAAGTAGAAATATTGAGGTATACATATAATTTCCTTGACGCTCGTTTATAAGAGAAGGCTTTCCATTGACAGTTCATTCATAGTTCAAAATGTTAGAAAATTTCAAGGATTTGAATTTTGTTGGTGTCTGTGCCTGTATGTATGACTGTATGTATGTATGGTTATCTGAATGTTATAGCCACGCTAACTTTTGAAGGATTTGTCGAATCGAGTCACCCTTTGATAAACTTGTTAAGGGTCCTAAAATAAAGGTTAAGTTCGTTAACCAGATATTTCCAACAAAAAACAATAATTTTAGTCCAAGTTTGTTTTAGATAATAGAGAGTCTTGAAATTTATCCTACTGAAATTTTATATTTCGATAAATATTCAAAAAGTTATATACTTTGCAAAATTTCGAAAATTTCTAAAAAATATTTTTTAAAAATATTTTTCTAAAAGATTAAAAAAATTTGAGTCAAAATTTGTACTAGATATGAAATATATTTCGAAACTATCCTCATAAAATTTTTTGATTCGATTAAAATTCAAAAAGTAAGAGCATTTTTAAATTTGGAAACAAAATTTTCCGTTTCATTTTGTTTACATGGTTTTATTTTTCAAAAGCAATCGTCTTTAGAACCTAGCTGTTGAACGTAAGTATCGCAATAAGAATGTAATCGTCAAGGCCGTAGGTGCTTTGAGAATAATACTGCGCAATTGTAAGAGCTGAATTCAAGTAAACACGTTCAAGGTTATTACGAGAAAAATAAGAATGATTTATTACTTCCTTATAGATAAGACATTCATTTCAAGGTTATTGCGAGAAAACAAGATCATTTAGTGCGCAAATATGTAGGCGTATATATGTGAACTTTGATATGACATCCTGTTTTCGTCTAATGGATCAGGTTGCATCCGATAGCTACTGTAGTTCAAAAATTGTAAGTTGAAGAAGAAATTTTGATGTATGAAGGCAAATGAGTTTAAGAAACTCATATTTATTTGTCAAAGTGTGCGACGTTTCGTTGGCATTGGTTCGCCAGCCTCATCAGGCGCTGACATTCACTAGTTAAAACATAAATTTTAACGCGTTCGAGTTAAATTAAATATGAAGGACCCATTTTGTTCGGTTGAAATGACTTTAGACTGTCATTTCAACCGAACAAAATTGGTATTTCATATTTAATTTAACTTGAACGCGTTAAAATTGATGTTTTAACTGGTGAATGTCAGCGCCTGATGAGGTTGGCGAACCAATGCCAACGAAACGTCGCACACTTTGACAAATGAATATGAGTTTCTTAAACTCATTTCCTTCATCCATCAACATTTCTTCTTCAATTAAACTATGGAAGGCGAATTTTTGGTATCTTCAAGAATTGTAAGAGCTTAATTAATGTAAAACCACGTTCAAGGTTATTACGAGAAAATAAGAATGATTTATTACTTCCTTAAAGATAAGACATTCATTTAACGCACAAAAGATTCTTGATGACATCATCAAATTATAATGCGCAATTTCTGGAAAGAATTTCTTTCTTCCGACAACAACTTCAAGGTTATTGTAATGGCGCATTAATTTTGCGTTGCGAAATTATATCCCAAACGTGTTTCTATGTACAGAACATTGTTGCATCACATGATACAATATTGTGCAATGTCGCGACAATGAATTTCACATGTTTCTACGCATAGAACATTGTTGCATCATATGACGCAATATTGCGCAATGTCGCAAACACGAAATTTACGTGTTTCAAAGCATTAAACAGTGTTGAATCATGATGAAATGTTGCTCAATGTCGCGAAACCGAAGTTCACGTGTTTCTACCAATAAAACATTGTTGCATCATGTAACGCAAGATTGTACAATGTCGCGAAAACGAATTTTACTTGTTTCTACGCATAGAACAGTGTTGCGTCATATGATGCAACATTGCGCAATGTCGTGAAAACGAATTTTAAGTTTTTCTACACATATAACATTGTTGCATCATATGATTCAATATTGAGCAATGTCGCGAAAATGAATTCTACGTGTTTCTACGCATAAAATATTGTTGCATCATATGATCTGATATTGCGCAATGCCGAGAAACGAATTTTACGTGTTTCTCGATGTACAACATTGTTGCATCATATGATGCAATATTGAGCAACTTCGTAACACGAATTTCACGTGTTTCTATGTGTACCGACTATAATGTAGAACGTTTTAGAACATTCTTGCATCATACAATGCAATACTGTACAATTTTGAGAAACGAATTTTAATAGGCAAAAGCAGTAAATGATTCGTGAATATAAAACGCATTTTAAATTTTGCGTAAATAGCTTCAAGATTACACCGTGAAAAACGTTTTCTGCTGTGAAGATAGTTTTATGGAAATCGAGGATGATTTACTTAGCTAACTAATTTAATTCAGAGGTCAATATTTTTTGATAAGGGTGCTGCGTGAGCACCGAAACGTTGGTGAATATTATCCATGCTTTTTTATTGTGATTTCAAAGTAATAAAAATAAAAAAGACGTAAGAAATAAAAAAGAGAAGGAAGGGGATTTGGTTGGTTGCCTTCTCATTTTTCTTTCCTCTTTTTTATTTTTATCCGAAGAAACAAAATTTTATTTTGTTTTCAAGAATTACAATAGGAGCATTTTGTGGTATTTGTCCAAATTTTATCTTGAGATTCTTGACTTATTTTCAAGAATTCATACACTGAAAAATTCTTCTAACCTTTAGCTTGGACCACCAAAAATCAAAGGCTTCAAGCATAAATGATTTGCAATATAATTTCCTCACTGTTCAACCATTAGGATGGTAATTTGCTCATTGTTTAAAAGATCATTGTAGAAAAATGACGTGCGAATCCTCTGATTTGTGAAAGTCCTAGATGAAAGTTAGAAGTATATAAAGATAGCATTTTTGCGAGAACCTCTCAACATTATAAGATGATTATATTACAAAGAAAATTATTTATGTATTTATGGACAAATGTCTGGTGTATGGTTATATTTGATCGACTGATACAAAAATTTTATAATGCAAACTTATCTTACTGCTTGGTTTGTCACTGCAATTGTTGTTTTCTTTCGGTATCGCTTCCAAATTCTTTTTAGGAAATTTATTCTTCGAGAGTGGTCGTAAAGGTAAACAAATAGTCTGAGCAGGAGGTAGTGTTTCAGATTTAATTATTGTATGCTTCCTCGATTCCATTATTTTCACCTTGACATCTTTGTAGGAAGCGTCTACCTTTTCCCTGAAGTTCCACGTATGGCGTCTTAATATTAACCTTAGGTATGTTCTCTCTACATGCAATTGAAATACGATAATATTCAGTAAGTTTAGTTTCAGGATTGGCCTAAATTAATTCAAACAAATATAAATATATAACTGAATATCAAATGAAAAACATACTTGTTTCATTTTCGTCTGAAGAGCTTAAGCTTGTTGGGCAAGTCTGACGTTTTCCTGCCACTCTTGTGTTTGGGGCGACATTTTGTATTCTCTCATCTGAACTAGACAGCAGAGATACTTGTTGTTCGACGTTCTTGGCGAGCTATAATATACCTACACACAAGAAATGTATGTGATTATATCACCAAATCATTGACATAAGTTTTTAGAGTAGAAATGATACCCACCATATGGTCCATTGAGATGACGTATTCTTTGTTTGGACCAATTTGGGCCAGGAGCTTTATAAGGATAATTTCGCTTATCGTTATAACCTTCGTTTCTAGGATTAAGATTATAAATTTTCCACGAGCGCCAGATCCACATGGATCATTTACAAACATAAACAAAGATAATTGAAAAAAATAATAATAATAACAAATAAATCAAAATTTAAAATAAATTTTAAATGTTAAATCTGTGCACTGTGAATCAAATAGTGGCTAGCTCAGCCCCACTTCTGGATAATGGTAGAGGGGCTAGTTCTAATAACCTGGCACAATTATTATTTATTGATAAGATGTTTAGGTCATTGACCTGTACAAATGGGTTACTTAAAACTATAATATCTTCTAAAAGTACATATATCTTGAGATAAGGCGTTTGACTGCTTGGTTTGCAAATCAGAACAACTCTTTATTTGAAGAAAAGAGAGAAAAAGAAAAAAAAATTTATAAATTAATTATATTGCCTGTTTAAGTCTCAAGTATAAATGTGCAGATGCGCGGAATTGTTTGGACTGATTGAAATAAATTACGCATCTCAAAAGCAGAGGTGGTATTTAAAATCATAAGCCAATAATGTCTAACTACATTCGGATTCGCTGCATTTTTAAGAAATGGAGGTCTGAAATCGTTGTAGGCAGGACATTGTGCCAGTAAATGATATAAATCTGTTACCTGATTAAGGTTACATATTGAACAGACTTTACCTGCAACGAAGTCATATCTTGAGTCATTTAAGCACACTCTTCCTCTTTTGGAACCAAAAATTCTAAGCTGAGCCATTATTCTTGTAAAGGCCAAGGTAATTCTGATTCTTAAATAAGAGTTTTCTTCAACAGTCAAAGGGAGGTAAGGATAAACTTTCAAGCTCTCAGAGGATTGCAGTCTGGCGAAATCAGAGTTTAGGAGATGATCTCCGTAAGTGTCGAGTATAAAATCTTTGTTTGGCTTTAGATAATTGGCATCTTATGAGGACCACATATTCGCCAACCCGCACTAGTCAAAAAAGTGTTTCTGTTGCAGAAACCAATTATATTCGGGTTTTGCATCTTTCTCGGTAGATAAGCCAATTAATCTTTCAAGGCACGTTTTAGGATGTCTCCCCTCTGTCATGTCAAAGATTCTTTCCAACCAATTCAAAGCCTGCTTCAAGATATCATATGAAAGTTGCGTGGAGCCTGTCTCAATCCTGACCGCATAATTAGGGGTGTAACGAGGGAGAGCCAGTATCTTCTTATAAAAATTCGTTCGAATGTTCTCAACTGACTCATTATACCACAAGACCCAGATTGCAATAGCATAGAAAAGGACGCTAAGACAAAGGCTGCGAAACAGCACCCTCTTAGTGTCCCAAGAGTCCGGTTTCGACGAGAAGAGGATCCTAAGGACTGCACCCATAGCAACATTTGAGGCACTCATCCTTTTTTCGCTCGCTTTGGAAAATCTCCCAGAGCTAAAGAAAGTGGTTCCTAGATAGTCATACGTCCGCACGATCTCCAGAAGTTCACCCTTGTAACGGAAGTTATAATCTTGACTAATGTTGCCTTTATGAAAAATAAGAACCTTTGATTTACTTTCATTAATAGAAAGAAAATTTTTTTCGCAGCATTGAGAAGTTATATTTATGTTCCTCTGAAGGTCAACTGGAGAAGTTGCTAGTATCACAATATCATCTGCGTAAGCCGAAAAGAATAATTCCGTAAAATAATTAACAATGATCCCTTTGGTTCCATGATTTATTGAGTATTGCTCAAGATCACTTAGGAATAAAGCAAATAATATCGGGCTCAAACTTTCACCCTGGATGAGATTTAAGGTTGCCTCTACCGGAGTGGTGTTTCCTTTAGTTGAACGTATAGAAACAGTAGCTTTCTGATATAGGTTTGAAATAATTTTTAACATTTTGGTGCTGACGCCCTTCTTCAGGAGTCTTTTCCAAAGGTGATGATGGTTAATAGAGGGAAAGGCCCTTTTAAAGTCAAAGAAGAATGAAAAAAGTTTGCCCCTTGGTTCGGAAAGACGTATCTGGATAATAGAAGATAGGGTGAAAATGGGGTCCAAGCAGCTTCTTACTCCTGAAACCAGCTTGGTTCTCCGGAAGAGCGTCTGTTAACTCAGCCCACTTGAAGAGCCTAGACAGCAAAACTTGCGTGAAAATCTTAGTTATACAGTTAACAAGGGCAATTTCTCTGTAATTCAAGGGATCTGTTTTGGAGCCTTTTTTGTGTATCATAAAAAGATAAATTTTTGCCCAATCAGATGGGACTTCTTCCCTTCAAATCCTGCCAAACAAGCCCCTGCAGGTACAGGAGCCAATTCTCAGGGAGATACTTATAAAATTCATTGCTAATTCCATCCCCCCAATGAGCCTCGTTCAATTTACACTTTTTTAAACTTTCTTGAATTTCATTTTGTGTAAAATCCGAGTCCAAAAGAAGATGAGAGACTTCAAACCAGCAGATATCTAACGCAGTACGAGGTGGATACATTGCATTGGCAAGTTCTTGCCACTCCGCTAAGCTAATATGACCTACAGTGGAGGCTCGAAATCTAAAATTGTTAACCGCCTTCCAGAATGTCACGGAATTGTTAGCCGAAGCCAGGTCATTAAGGCGTGAACTCTCAAACTCCTTACGCTTCCTATCAATCACACAAATATAGTGACGTTTCGACCCCTTGTAAACCCTATCGTCAGCATCCGAGAACCCTGATTTTTTACACTTTTTTAAATCCCTCTTTAACTTACGGGAAAGATAGGAACATGCATCATCGTACCAGGGATTCTTTCTAAATTCCCCTATATATTGTTTTTTAGTCAACCCCACTTCTTTCGCAATCTGAGTAATTTTAGCCGTAAGTTTATCATTTAAGTTATCGATAGATGAGTTTTCCTGAAGGGTAACATTAGGAACGGACATCATGGCCTCGGTGTAGGCCAATACTAGGTTAGTCTTCCATTTAATGGACTCTTGTAAGGAATTTACATTCAGGTTACAATTAGACTTCTCTTTAAGATACAAGTGTAATTTAGTAATGATCGGAAAATGATCAAATCGTGTTGCCATCCAAAGAGTTTCGAAATCCTCTACAAATTCTAAAAAGTTAAGGTTACAGGCGGTGAGATCAATTACACTATTGAAATCCACCCTACTTGTATAGGCAAATGGGAATATTTTAATAGAAACTCAAAAGGAGTGGTATCAAGGATCTCAATAAGGTTATCTATGTTCAAGGAGGGGGAAAGGTAAACATTGCCTAGAATAAATTCTACATCCCCAAATTTACACTTTATAAAAATTCAAGACGCAGTCCTATCAATTATTTCATACTTATAAATCTCGTTATTTATTAAAATAGCAATGCCACCGCTAGGACGGCCTCTTGGATTATTACGAATAGCATTACTTACAATAATATCGTGGTTTGGCAGCCAACTAAGCCGTGAGGAGGGGGTACAGACAACCACGTTTCGCATATAAAAAGAATATCGAGCGGAAGGACATACTCCTCAATTTCTGACACATTGGCAAAGCCATGGACGTTCTAATGAATAAGACAAACCTAATCTTCAGTCCTAGAGAATTTTTTACCCACCGTTAACGAATTGGTCTTCGAAGGCTGAAAAAGTATCAATGATGAGCTTCTGCATTGCTATTCGGTTTCAATATCATTTCTGCAGTTGTTGCGTCATCTGGAAGATGCACTTCGACGAGGTGTTGAATTTCAATATCTTTCCATCAAGGAGGCAGAATTAGAAGAAGCGCTACCCTTCCGCTTGGAGTTTGGCGGTCTGCCTCCGCTATTCTTTTTAACAGTGTTGGAGGCCTGAGAGAAGTTGTCCACAGAGTTCCCTTTCGGAGTTGAATTTAAATAAAAACTGATTTCCTGTATTTCCCTTTGAGAGAGAGGCTTATTATCAATAAATAATTTACTTCCTTTCAGGTAAATGTTCACTCCCTTGGGTTTTAGTTTGTTTCGTATCTCTATCAGTGACTTCCTTTCCTCTCTCTCAACCTTCGATCTGTCATTGCTGACTGAGAGTTGTTGTATTTTCAGCTCGGCTGTCTTATCAAAAATCAGCTGTTTCCAGTTGTAGGCAGCCAGCTTTATCAAGATAGGCCTGATGTCGGGCGTATTACCCAACTTGAAAACGGGGTCAAAAGCTTATTCATTAATTGCGATATCCGCTTTAGAAAAGGCACTCAAAACAGATGCTTGTAGATCCCTGTTTACCGATTCGTTATCAGGGAGGTTTCACAACACCACATTATTCCTCCTAGCATGCGCCTGAAGCGAAATGACTGCCCCTTGCAAGACTGAAACCGTTGATTCGAATACCAGGTTTTTATTCATCAGGTTATTATTTTTCCCTTTTATAATCTCGTTTTCTTTCTTTAAAGACTCCAGGTCTTTCTTCATTTGGTCTGTCGTTACCTTCAAAGAGCTAACATCCTCCTTAATAGAAGAGAGGCAAGCAGTGTCCTCTTTAATAGAATTAAGTATTGCCTCCAATTTTTCCGGATCCATATTAGATTTCTATAAGGGGCCTGAGCAGAGCAAACCTTACAGCACGGCGCCATATTCCAATCCCCACCTGACACAATTATTAAATTAATTTAATCTAAATTTTTTAATAATTAATGACATTATGATTTCACGATGTTTCATTTTATTAGGACACAATGATTTTCAGTTACAAATTTGGTTAAAAACAAAATAATTGAAGGGCAGAAACAATTGATTCAAAGGGAAGACCAAATTTTCACAAAATGGAGGAATCGACTAGTATTCTAAAACAAAATCGACCTTTCGTCTGGTTTTCCAAAACCATATATTGATTCGATGAAAACAGGGCTATTAATCAAAAGTGTGTCAGGAGGGTCATCAACAAACAGGGGAACGACAATATATATTGGGCTAAACAGATTTCAGGTTAAATACAATTAAGAATATTTAAGAAACTCAATCAGGATAAGGGTCCAAAACAAAAGGAGGAATAACACAGCACATAAATAGTAATATAACAAGAATATATAACCATATAGATAACAAATTATAATGTTGACAAATTATAATATACAGTCAAGGAAAGTTTCATAATTTTGTGTGACCAAATTAAACACTAAAGCTAACAAAAACAAAGGAAAGGATCCACACAAAATCTCCTGAAAATCTTCCTTCTGAATTTGATAAAAACGAACTTTATCTTTTAATATAATCTGTGAGCACACTCGATAACAGTCTCTAAAGTCTTGAATTACACTTCATAAGTCCTTGGGTAAAGTTTGGTATAAAGAAGTCGTAACCTTTGGAAAATCACTATTTACGAAAATTTATTAAAAATCAATACATGCAGAATTGTATTAGGTCAGGTTCAGGCGATCTTATAATTTCGAAAGGTACTGTAGAATTACATAAATCAAATTTTTAACAAGTTTTCTTCCACAAAACATTTATTTCGCTCTTCTTAACAGTATTAAGATACTTATTTAAGAACAGCTCAAGTGCTTATGGGTCGTGCACATAATACGTCACACGTTTTTCTTTTGTTTATATCGTTGTATCCATTTTGGCTTCATGGCAATTTTATTCTCGTCTTTATTAAAACAAAGGAAAAACGTGTGACGTATTATGTGCACGACCCCTTATATGCATTTTGGAAACACTGTCGTCACAGAACAAATGACTGAGAATATATGGAATTTCACTCGATAAATAATTAAATAATTTATCTTAGAAAATAAATCTCACTTAACTTTATACTTACTTTGTCATTAATTTGTCGACGAATGCATCAGAGGCAATATATAATATCCATCTCGCAACGGGAGAAGAACAGCTTTTTTACAGATTTCACTCGCTGAGAACACTTCAGTCTTCGAAAATCCTATCGCAACATGAAATCCTAACTGTTGAGAATCGCCAGGATAGTTTGGAAATGCGGACAAGTCGAGGAATTGCTTTCCTAACAGTACAGGTTCATTACGCCTATGAGTTATGTGCTCGATGCGAACAACACTTCCATTTTGAAAATAACAGCAATTGTTTGGTTCCTTAATCGACAACGTACAATTATTGAACTTTACTTCTGCGTACGCTTTGTAGCAACCAAACGGTAAATCGGCATCGTATGATTTCGAAAATAGAAATAATTTTCGGGCCTTACTTCCTTTATTAATTCAGTTCTGTTGCGCGATATTTCTATAAATCTACGGATCAATTGTGGCAAAACATCAGTATGTCTGCGAATCAGTTTCTTCAATTTCTGCATAAAATTTTTGAAAGGGTACGCTGTCTTGGGTGCACTGACTAATATCTTTATACTGCTCTGGATGACTCAAAATGCATTGAGCTGCATGCAGTGAGTTGAAATGAGTGGCATATTCTTCAGAAAGAACTTCTTCGGAAATAAGAGGATCCAGATGGTAAAGAAAGAGACGGAATTCTACGGCTTTCCAGCGATCCAGTTCATTTAGCCCCCTTGACTTGCGGGAAAACTCACAAGGTATCCAAGGCCTCAAATAAATCAGCAGTTGCGGCATGTATCCAATTTCGTTTGTAGACAACTTTCCCGCATTTTTTGCACCATTCGTTAGCAATTTCAGCAGTTTTTTCGTCGAAGATGCATCACGTCCAACGGAAATTGATATATCAGTTTCAATCCAATTTTTTCGAAAAGGGTGTCTCCCGTGTTGTGTTCTTTCTTAATAAAAAAGGTTCGTCGCTTCTCAGTAAAATCTTTGTGTTTAATAAACACATTCGATTATCTGAATAATCGCCTTCGTCAATGCATCGAGGACAACCAAAATATCCATTATGGGACTTTTGTGCATGTCACCATACTTCTTGCCAGGCTATCGGAAATGACTAAATCAAGTATTACTTTATATTTTATTCTGTTATAAGATATACCCGTTTCTTGCAGTCTCTCATACTCTCATATAAATGATTGTAGATAGTTATCGACTGATTTTGGCTTCTCATAACCATGGTAAGCTCCGTTGACAAACACTTCTTGAAATATGCCCTTTATTTTGCCTAATATTGGCCACAACTGACTTTTCGAACTTTTACTAATCGGCAAACCATCCAGATACATATCAAATAAAATTTTGCACGGAATAGAATCCTGCGACATCTTCTTGAAGACATCCATTAGAGCCCTTTCCAATCCATAGTGTAGATAAGACCCGGATCCACAGGGAATGATATTGGATGCATTCCTTGGCGTTCCTAATAGCTTTCTAGCATCTTTAGATAATTCGGTGTGCCCCTATTCGCGAAAGATAGTAAGGATCTCCTTGATAGATGCTCTATTCTTATAATGGCGTAAGGCCCAAGTAGGAATTTTCTTCCATTTCGTCAACGGCGCTGAAGTTTCTTCCTCATCTTCTTCATCTGAATATAAATTCAACTTTTGCCACATTTCAATCTCGTCATTTTCTCGACAAACTTTATCCACGTCTTCATCTCTGGGATGCTACACTCCAGGGAGGATTCCCTCTGTAGAAAGCTCTGTGTCGTCGAAATATGTCTCAATTTTAGCCTTCTTAAAATTCATTTCAATGCTTACACCATCAGAATTTTGGTTCAAAGCATTAGCATCATCCATGTAGTTTCAAACGATTTGCGGTTTGTTCTTCTTTTCGAAAGCAAGGAAAAATGCATGGTCTTTTTCACGCTGTACTTTGAGACGCCGGCGTTGTTGGCGAGAAGATAAAAAAAGATAGGGCTTAAGTCGTTTCCGTGATAGCACTTCCAGTACAGACTACTTTAAAGCTCTAACAGAAAATGATATATGTGTGTGCTGCAAAAACCGTAAAACAATAGTTTCTCTCTCTCATAACAATATTTAAATATTTCTTGTATAAAAAAAAGTCCCAAAATTTTCGAATCGCATTAATTTCAAGTTCAAAGATTTTGACTGTGATGAGAATTTACGTCAAACAATTTTTTAAACTGTTTAAAGTTAAATTTTGCTACCACAATGTGAGGTGGAATTTCCGAGAACTTTTCAGCCCATAAAACGTGTTTTGAAAAATGTTGAACTTACCTGTTTATGCTGTAATACCCATAAAAATTCGTATTATATTATGACTTTGGGACACCATTTCTTAGGCGAACCCACTTGTATCCACTTAAAATAGTTTATTGTGCATCAAGGGCGTAAAGAAGGCTATTTTGACGAGTGTGAATTTGCTGCCCGAGCGAAACGAGGCCGGCAGTCACACGAGGAAAAATAGATGTGCGCCCTTGATACACACCATAATTTTTGTCCTACCCTTCTTGAAAACAAGCATGTGAAGCGGATAGAGGATATTTTGTGTTCCATAGTTTTTTTCAGACCCTTTCGAATGTCAATAAGCATTTTTTTAAAGAATATATATTTGACCTTCAAAAATCCCAGTCAAAAACGAATTTGATTTTTTTTTTAACAAGAAAAATTTTCCTTTTTTTTTACTCAAAAGAGAGCTTAGGGCGTTTCCCTTCAGGAGCTTTAAGGTTGAAAAGATTTTCTTAAATTTTTCATCAATAAAGGTAAGCGATAAGTAGTTTTCGAGATTACACCATCTATTTCACCGATTTTTGACTCTTCAAATAGCAGTAGAAAGAACGCTTAACTCAGTTATTAAAAACTGATTACGTTAAAAGAACAAGGTTGAAATGAATAAATAATTGGCTGTCAATTGTTTTGTGAAAAGTGGAATTTTCTTTTTTTTTAAGTACATGAGATGATACAAAGTTTTCAAAAAAATTGTGTTCAACAATAATAACTCTTAATTGTAATTGAAATATCAATAAGGGTTCATAAATTAGTTATTAACATTTGATTACGTTGAAGGGACCAAGTTAGTGTGTCGGAAATTATTTTGACCGTGTACCCTCTACAGCTTTGAGGCGTAAGAAGAATGTTTTTGAGATCTGCGAAAATTATAGCTTGTTTGTATAGTGTAAACTGCAGACATGCTATACATAACGCTACTTTTTCAAATTTTATCAAATTTCAATAAAAATTACGTAAACATCAAGGGGATCGGAACTCGTGAAGTCAAATGTAACTGGCGTGAAGTCACTTAAATTCACATATGAAGTAATTGAAAGCACTTGAAGTCAGTGTACATACACTAGGGTGGTCCAAAATTTCTTTTCGAATTTTTCTGAATAACGCCCGGAAATTTGTTCGAACCCAAAAAAAATAAATCCATTTTTTTTGTTTTGAAAAAAATGATATTTCGATGTGGTAAGACCCATGAAGTTTAACATGTATTTCCCATAAGAAAAAAAGACGTTTTTGTAAAGCTTATTCAGGATCCTCGATATTAGTTGAATCGAGTTGAAACTCAACGTTTCATTTCACAATTAGCCATAGAATACGAATAGGATATTACTTTTCAAAGATTACCCCCACAAGTCCGTTTTATAGGGTCCTATAAAACCCCGATAAGTGAACAAATGCGTCGCAAGTTCTTGGCGCTAATTATGATTCTTTTTTGCGATTTTTTAAAAATAAAATTGTTTCTGAAACATAAAATACTACTTTGTACTAATAATTAGATGTTTACATGAATTGTTTAAATAATTTATGATTGTTTTTAATCATTTTTTCCTAGAATGGAGTTTGAAAGTCACGGATTTTTCAAAAAAATGTCACTTTTTGTTCAATTTTCAATTACAGCGAGGTAATACTCAATTAATGTTAAAAAAATAATTGTTTAAAAATGTTCTTATTATTATTTTTAATAATGTTCTCTTTGAATAATGTCAGAAATTGCAGCTTTTTCTGAAATTTCCAACATTTTGTCCACTTTTCGCTTGGAGTGAGTTATTATTTATTTCAATTCTGCAAAAATAATTGTTTGAACAAATTATTATTGTTTTTAGCTATCTTTTTCTATATTAATACTAGATAAATACGAATTTTCTGGAATTTTAAACTTTTTGTCACTTTTCAATTAGAGTAAAGTCATCATTAATTCAAATCAACAAAAATAATTGTCTAAGCAATTTATTACAGGTGTTAATAATATTCTCTTTGTTAATGGTGGAAAGTTGCGGTTTTTTGTGAAATTTTCAACTACTTGTCTATTTTTTACTTGCTGTGACTTAATAATAATTTAAATTTATAAAAAAATAATTGTTTAAACAAATGATAATTGTTTATAACTATTTTCATCCATATGTGTGTTAGATAGTTGCGGTTTTTTCTGAAATTTTTAACTTTTTTTACTTTTTTCACTTAGTGAGGTAATAATTCATGCAAGTTAAGAAAAATAGTTGTTCAAATAATTTATTATTGTCTATAACTAGCTTCTCTTGGATAATTGCTAGGAAGTTGTGATTTTTTCTGAAATGTTTCACATTGCTTTGCCTTTTTAGTTATGAACAAATAATAAATACGGCTGCGAAGTAGTATGGACGTATTCACTATCGGTGTACTTTTGACTTCCTCATAAGTATCAAATAAATGAGCTTCCTCATATAGGGAGGTTTTCCCTGAAAGAAGAAGAAAATGGATACTTTCAATATTTTTCAAGCTCATTTTTCTGTCTTTCTGAAAATTTTATTTTCAGAAAATCAGAGGTCCCACCAGAATGCCAATTGATGTGTTTTATTACGAGGAACAACTTTTTAACCTACGGCAGTTTTATATTTCAAATTAAAACCTCATAGAAATATGTAACTTTTCATAAAACTTTCTGAGATGCTATTGATTAATCAATAATGGTCTTCGAAAGTTCGTCAAAAGATCAATCCACTCGTCTCGAAGACGCGAACAATTACATCGAATTCAGTACTGTTACATTCCCGATATAAAAAAATCCTCTGATAAACAAGGAAACTAATTTTGTTGGAAACTTGAAAAACGATATTGATAGATTATGGTAGGTCATGAAAAGTTCCTAATTTTGGTAATCGATGCGTCTCAAAGACGTTAACAAATATATTATATACATTATAGTTGTATTCCCAATATTAAAAAAGTTTTCCTTATATCAACAAGATAAACAGACTATTTTTTCAATTTATAAATCGGTATCGCTAAATCATAAGATGTTATAGAAGGTTCTTCAACAGGTCATGCGGCGTGTCTTGAAGATGCAAACGAACATGTTAGATACAGTACTCTAGTACTCCTAATCTGAACAAAGTTTTTCTCATATAAACATAATACACAAATTTTTTTTAAACTTCATAAATCGGTACTGGACGGTCATAAAAGTTTCACCAATAGGTTAATCGATGCGTTTCAAGGACGCAAACAAAGACTATATGTAAAATGGTAGTATTTTGAATATCAAAAAAAATTTCTCATATAAACAGAATAGAACATTCTTTTTCAATTCTTAAATAGGTACTGGTGGGTCATAAAAGGGTTATCAATAGGTCCATCGATGCGTCTTAATGAGGCAAACAAATACACTGAATATAATATTGTCGTATTTTGAATATCAAAACAGTTTTTATCAAATAAACAGAATAAACCATTTTTTGAAACTTTATAGGTTGTTACTGGTCGTTCATAAAAGGTTCACCAATAGGTCAATTGATGCATTTCCAGTACGCGAACAAATGCTCTACATGTAATATTGTCGTGTTTTGAATCTCAACAAAAATTTTTTCAGTTAAACAGAATAAACCATTTTCTAAATTCATAAATAAGTACTGGTGGGTCATGAAAGGTTCACTAATATGTCAATCGATGCGCCTCAATAAGGGGTATAAATAAACCAAATATAATATTGTCGTATTTTAAATAACAAAACAATTTTTCTTGAATAACCAGAATAAACAATTTTTTGAAATTTCATAAATCGGTACTGGTCATTCATAAAAGTTTCACCAATAGGTCAATCGATGCGTCTCCAGGAAGCAAAAAACTGCTCTCCATGTAATATTGTCGTGTTTTTAATATCAAAGACGTTTTTTGCATATAAACAGAATAAACCATTTTTTAAATTCATAAATAAGTACTAGTGTGTCATAAAAGGTTCACTAATAGGATAAACGATGTGTCTCCATGAGGCGAATAAATAAACCAAATATAATATTGTCGTATTTTGAATATCAAAACAATTTTTCCTAAATAAACAGAATAAACCATTTTTTTAAACTTTATAAATCGGTACTGGTCGTTCATAAAAGGTTCATCAATAGGTCAATTGATGCATCTCCAGGACGCGAACAAATGCTTTACATATAATATTGTCGTGTTTTGAATAACAACAAAGTTTTTTTCATTTAAACAGAATAAACCATTTTTTAAATTCATAAATAAGTACTGGTGTGTCATAAAAGTTTCACTAATAGGATAAACGATGCATCTCCACAAGGCGAATGAATAAACCAAATATAATATTGTCGTATTTTGAATATCAAAACAATTTTTCTTAAATAAACAGAATAAACCATTTTTTTAAATTTTATAAATCGGTACTGGTCATTCATAAAAGGTTCACCAATAGGTCAATCGATGCGTCTCCAGGACGCGAACAAATGCTCTACATGTAATATTGTCGGGTTTTGAATATCAAAAAAGTTTTTTTTATATTAACAGAATAAACGATTTTTTTTTTTTTTTCATTCATAAATAAGAACTAATGGGTCATAAAAGTTTCATTAATAGGTCAATCGATGCGTCTCAATGAGGCGAATAAATAAACTGAATATAATATTGTAGTGTTATGAATATAAAAAAGGTAGGTCATAAAAGTTAAAACAATAGGTCGATCGATGCGTCTCAGAGACCCGAACATATACGTTAGATATCGTATGGATGTATTTTGAATATGAAAAAAGTTTTTCTTATATAAAGAAGGTGAAATTTTTCTTCTTAAATCTCTAAACGCAAGTGAAAAATACTTCTAGCTCAAATATAATTCAAAATCCTATCAGGCCTGGATATCAATCGGAGCTACACTTCATCCAAATTTCATGATCGTACCTCTTTTATTTTTCGAGATATGGTGAGCATAAAAAATTTAAATGCACAAACACACTCGCACATATTTTTTTAAAATTTTATTTTCGAGATCCTGGGCTCGAATTATATCAAAATAGGTCAAAAAAGTATATTTGACAATGTAGGTAATTACAAACCTCCCTCTATGAGGAAGCAATAAATATTAGGGAAAATCATATTTGAAACAATCTCATTATTTTTTATGAATGGGTTTTTCTAAAATAAAAGATATATTTGTGATATTGATATCTGACTATAATTCTCTTCTCGCTAGATGCAAAAGTCAGAAACAATTTTTACTAAAAGTGGTAACAGAGTACCGGAAGCAATTTCCTGACTGCATTAAGTCTACCTTGTGCCGTGAAATGTTACAATGAATTAATTATTTCTTTGATGTTTTTTAATCTTTGTGTATATATATTATCATCGGCGAGACGTGCATTCTTCAAGGAATGAGGGGGAGGGGTTGATATTAAAATATTTGCGATTCTAAATTTTTCTTTTACGCTTTGGAATAAACTTCTTGTAATTCAGAACAATATTTTTACAAGTCATTTAAAGACTTAGTCCTCCCACCTACTCGATTTATTCAATTTTTTACCTCTTGTGTAAGGTAGCTTTGTTGTTTAAATTAATTTTTTCTTGAATTGAGAAAAAAGCGAAAATAATTCACTCAGAAAACAATACTATTTGAAAAATGATTCTTGCTGAGGTTCACTTATTACTTGTTCATAACAAAAAAGTCGAAGTAAAACTAAAGATTTCAGAAAAAAGAAAATTTCTATCATTACTCTGAGAGAAGATAGTTAGCAACAATAAATTGTTCAAACAACTATTTTTCTTAACTTGCACTAATTATTACCTCACCAAGTTGAAACTGGACAAAAAGTTGAAAATTTCAGAAAACCCAGTAACCATCTGGCATTGACATGGATGAAGATAATTATAAACAACAATAGCTTTCTTAAACAATTATTTTTACTAAACTTAATTAATTATCAAGTCAGTCTAAGTAAAAAATAGACAAATATTAAAACATTTAAGATAAAACCACAACTTTCTACGATTAGGCAAAGACTATATTATTTTTAAAAAATAAATTGTTTCAACAATTATTTTAGTTAACTTCAAGTAATGATTACTTCACTCCAATTAAAAATTGGACAAAAAGTAAAAAATATCAGAAAAAAGCCGCAACTATCTGTTATTAATGTAGAAGAAGATGCTATAAACTAATATTATTCACAATGATAATGAATTTTTTAAACAATTATTTTTGCTGATACTGATTAAGCATTACCTCGCTCTAATTGAAAATTGGACAAAAAGTTATTTAAAAAAAAAAACGCGACTTTCTAAATCTATTCTAAGAGGAAATTGCTAAAAACAATGATAAATTGCTCAAATAATTTATTTAAACATCTCATTATCAGAATAAAGAAATATTTTATGTATGGCATACAAATTTGATTTCAAAAACCCCCAAAAATCATAATTAACGCTAAAAACTCGCGAAACTCATTTTTCACTTATGTGGTTATTTTAAGACGTTATAAAACAGACTTGTGGGGGTGATATTTGCAAAGTAATATTTTATTCGTATTCTATGGCTAATTGTGAAGAGAAATGCTGACTTTCACCTTGATTCAGCTGATACTGAAGATTCTGAAAAATTAAAAAAAAAACGTATTTTTTTCTTACGTGAAATACGTGTTCGCGCCACCTTTGAATGTAAAAAAAAAAATTATTTTTGTGCGCATTTGAACAAATTTCCGGGCATTATTCATAAAAACTCGAAAAAAAATTTTCGATCACCCTAATTCGGCGCATTACAAAGGAGAAGGAGGATACATTTCTTCGTCTCCTCCCCCCTTTCCATGACCGATAATTTTGTTTACAAAACATTCTGCCTATTTTCATAAAATTGTCGAAAAACAAACCTAAATATTAAAATTTTAAGATTTTATTTTTTATATGTAGTTTGTCACAAAAGTACATTCTTTTATTTTCCTCCTTTTCTACCCCAAAAGAATAATCAATTATTAATCTTGATCAAATATTTTGTAGCCACTTGAACCTCTAAGAAAACATGTTTTCGGAAAAAATTGTGACAGGAATAATTACACTGGTTTACAAAAAAAAAAGAAAAAAAGGTGAGGACTATTTGACAAGACCACTTTATCCTTATGTATTTTGACGCGCTGAATACAAATACGAGGTCTATTTACCTCCATCACGTCAGGTTCAAGGTCATTTCAAGGTCAAATACAGGAAAAGCCGTGCAATA